>PVIU01002537.1:146413-169466 GCA_004026605.1 Ondatra zibethicus | reverse complement strand
CCACATAGTGGAAGGAGAGAACTGACTCTTGCAAGTTGTCTTCTGACTGCTGAATACACACTGTGGCACACGTGCCAACACCTATAAACATGCATAGAAAATAAAATGTGTTGGTTTGAGAGAAAATGGCCTTTCAAGGGAATGGCACTATTAGGAGGTATGGCCTTGCTAGGTAGGTAGGTATGGTTTTGTTGAAAAACGTGTGTCACCGTGGAAGTGGGCTTTGAGGTCTCAAGCCATGCCCAGTGAGACAGACCACTTCCTGTTGTTTGCTGATCAAGATGTAGGACTCTCAGCTCCAGCACCATGTCTGCCTGCACACTGCCATGTTGCACCATGATGATAATGGACTAATCCTCTGGAATTGTAAGCCTCCCCATTAAATGTTTTCCTTTAAAAGAGTTGCTGTGGTCCTGGTGTTTCTTCACAGCAATAGAAACCCTAACTAAGACAGAAGTTGGCACCAGGAGTGGAGTACTGCTCTGATAGGCCTGGCCGTGGTTTTGTTTGGAGGAATATGGACTTTGGGAATTTGGGTTAGGAAAGCAGAATGCTTTAAGTGCTGTTTAATGGGCCATCCTAGTAGGAATACTGAAGACAGTGGTGCTGAGTGTGATTTGAACTGTGGGTGCCTGGATCAAGAGGTTTCATTGAGAAGAATGTTAATATGTAGCCTAGAGATTGTTCTTGTGATATTTGGGTAAAGAATGTTACTCGGGTTTGCCTTTGTCTGGAAAATCTGCCTGAGGCTAAAGTGAAGAGTTTTGGATTAATTCCATTGGCAGAGGGAAATATCAAAACAGCTTAGGATAGACTCCGTCATGTGGTTATTGGTGTTAACTCTGATAAAGATTTATAATGAAAAGGAGCAAGCTGAGCAAATAAAAATACAAAACATACAGATTGAGAAAAGGGGCACCAGGACATGGAATGGAGCTAAATCCTGTGTTTAAGGAGATAAATGGATTATGAAATGGAATAAAGGGAGTGGTGACCTCAGAGCAAATTCCCACCCAGCTAAATTTCCGATTTGTGAAAAGGAATTAAAGTTAAATCTTACAGCCTGGCGTGGTGGTGCACTCCTTTAATTCTAGCACTTGGGAGGCAGAGGCTGGCAGATCTCTGAGTTTGAGGCCAGTCTGTTCTACGGAGCAAGTTCAAGGACAGCCAAATTTAGACAACAGAATCTTTTTTTTTAAAGCAGTTACTTTTTTTTTTTAGATTTCTTTATTTATTATATATACAGTATTCTCAGTATTCTGTCTGCATGTACGCCTGCAGGCCAGAAGAGGGCACCAGATCTCATTACAGATGGTTGTGAGCCACCATGTGGTTGCTGGGAACTGAACTCAGGACCTTTGGAAGAGCAGGCAATGCTCTTAACCACTGAGCCATCTCTCCAGCCCTAGACAACAGAATCTTAAAAATCTTATGAGCATGATAGTCTTTCCCGAATTTACAAGCCACATGCCTATTTCAAGTATATGATAGACTGATAGGATTTCATAATCCAGAAAAATGCTCTACACTTTTATAAAAAAATATTTATAAAAAATAGCTGGTTTTTATTTTTTGGCTTTAAATTTCATTTTTATTTCTTTATGTCTTAGTTGGGGCTTCTATTACTGTGAAGAGACACCTGTATAAGAGCAATTTTTATAAAGGAAAACATTTAATGGGGTGGTTTATAGTTTCAGAGGTTTAGTCCCAGAAAATGATTTATGAGGAACTCATATGCCATTTGTTATACCTGGAATATAAATTATTTTGTTGTCAAAATTCTCAGTATATTCTTTAGAAGAATTCTCCACAATCTCGGAGTTTATCCTTTACTTACCAAGCACTGTGTAAAAAGTCAGCAACAACACAGAGTAGTAGAAGATGTTAATTTTGCTCAAGATATGAAGGGAAAATGTGGTCATATTTGCAAATCCCGGAGGTTCTAAACAGAAGAAAAGAATTAAAAACCTGGTAAACACATGCAAAGTTAATTTCTTTAAACCTTTTCTAGAAGATTTCCTTTTACTCTAAAACTCAGAACCCGGGGGAGCCAACATCCACAGAAATCACAGAAGGCAGAAAGCTCAAAAGTGGCTTTGTTGTAGGTCAGACAGACATGCAGAAGGGAATACATAATTATATATACTATAATATATTGAATTCTCATATAGATTATGAGTTTAAATGACAGACGCACTTGCCAGAGGTCTACACTACACTCTTTCATCCTCAGGGAGATCTGAAAGAGGATGATCAATCAAGCCATGACTCTTTTCCAGAGGAGTCAGTGTTTAAGCAGGGCACAGACGTCTAAAAGCTATATCAAATATAAGTATTTCCCATGTATATGATACGTTCTCACTTCACACAGCCCTCCCCATCAGTGGACAGACAATACAGACCTAGGGACGACTCATGGGAGGACACAGAGGGAAGAAGGCAGCCGTTCATAAGGCAAGAAGAAAAGCCCTCCCTCCTGGAGTGGGAAGTCTTGATCTTGGACTTTTAGCTATAGAATTTTGAGAAAATGATTTTGTTGTGGTTTGAGCCAACTATGGTATGCTGTTATTTAGGGCCTAACAAACTAATATATAGCTTTACTTTAAAAATCTGGCCATAATTCTGTTCAAATACTTTGAAACTAGATTCTTTGTATCTTTTTTATTCATATATAATTAGTCACTTATTAATCATATGTCCTATATTATTCATATATTACATCCTAACTGCAGTTTCCCCTCTCTCCACTCCTCACAGTTCCCCACCACCACCACCTCCCCTCCCTGAATGGCCAGTAACCAGAGGTTGGATATCCCTGAGACCTAGAATAGAACCAAACACAACTGGTAGAAAAAAAAGTTAATGAAATAATTTCTAATGATATTCCACTATACTCATAGATTCCTTGTATCTTAAAAGGAACATATTTCTTTCAATCCGGATAACAGAGAAGGTGGGTTGTGGCTATTAAGGTAATCAATCAGTCAGGAAGAACATGCTGATATGTAATTTTAATGCTATTTTAAAATTAGTAATGCAATCTTAACCTTCCGAGATTTAAATGTTAACAGAAACGCTCTATGAATGCCAGTCCAAAGGCCAGCTCTTGCTTCTCTCTTTTGGATGTGGACATAAAATAGCACCCTCTAAGCCTGGTTGCTTCAGAATTACCTAAACACTTAGGAGTTGATTTCCATGCTGCTGCTCATATACTTCAATCCAGTTAGGTTAAATTGGCCTAGGAATCTATATCTATAATGTCCTTGGGTGATTCTTTTTTCCTTTCCTTTCCTTTTTTTTTTTTTTTGTTTTGTTTTGTTGAGATTCTTATTCTGTATCGCCGTCTGGACCCAAACTTACTATGTAGCCCAGGATACCCTTGTGCTCGTTGTGATCTTCCTGCCTTAGCCTCTTTGGGTGGTAGGATGACAGGCATGAGCCACAGCACACCTCGCTTGTGCCAGACTAAGTCATCAAGAATGCAAGGAGGACAAAAGTACTGCTGTCCTCCACCCTCTCACTACAGCCTAAGCAGAAGCAGGACAGGACCAAGTAAGATCGCAGTAAAGGATGGAAACAGCTGGAAACCGGGAGGAAGGTTAGCTAGCTGCAGCTCCGTGTTTCAGCTCTGTAAACCAATCATCAGTGTTAGGGCTTTGATAGGAACATGTTTATAAATAGTTTCACTAGGAAAAGCAAGAGTGGAAACACAAATGACTCGTTTGTTTAAACACACTCCTGGGATGCTTCCAAGAGTCACTAAAGGCACACTCTCCAGTGCTGTTGCCCAGCTCGACTGACAGCATATTATCTAGGAAGAAATAAGCAACAATTATGGCAGGTACCAAGAAGGCACACAAAATCTTTCTTCTGTCTTGAGACTGGCCTCTAATTCTAGATCCTCCTGTCTTCGCCTCTCTTGTGCTGGGATTATATGCACATGACACACAGCCTGATGGCATGTTGAATCTCCATGACTTCCTTAACAAGGATGACATGCATCTGCTATGCTCAAGGCATCAAGGTAGGTGTTAGCATACATGTTATTTAGGATGGGTGTTAAAAAAGAACAGACACAGGTTATCACCCTTAACAAGTCTGAGATGAAACAATTATAACACCAGACCACTTCCTCCAGTCATAGGCTCTCAACAGGGAGGAAATGGTTAAGAAGAGAAGGGGAAAAAAATCTGGTTAGGATATGGGACTTTCTTGCTCACTGTCATCATTTGAAAATTCACCTTCTTCTAATTGTGTTACTAATGATCAATTAATTCTCATTATTCACCACTATATTACAGAGTCAGCACAGGCAGTCACCCTCATAGCTGCTCCATAGCCTACTTGGAGTGTCATTCGGATTACACATGCACCACGTAAATTACATAGCTACTCCATAGCCTGCTCGGAGTGTCATTCGGATTACACATGCAACACGTAAATTTTACCCCCTCCCCAATTTTTGAGACAGAATGTCACTGTGTGGCCCCAGCTGGCCTGGAATTCCCTACACAAACCAGCTGGCCTTGAACTCACAGAGATTCATACCCCTCTGTCTTCTGAGTTCTGGGATTAAAAGCATGTGCACTATGCCCAGCCAAATTCTTCCAGGTTGTATTAGTGCCTTATTTTTTAATTATTTGAATTAAATTTTTTCTATTCAAAGGCATTTCAAACACAAACTTACATTAACTAGCTATTTATAAAAACAACTTCTTAAATTAAAAGTTGGCCGTTTTGAGTTATATTGTGAATTTGCCATATTTTGATTAAATCACATTTTATTGCCATATACTGGGTAGGGAAAGAATTATTTTTCAAGATAAATATTAAAGAAAAAATAATGGTCATCCAAAGAATGCACCTCACAAAGTGCAACGAAGACAGTTTACATTGCTTTGTGTCTTTGCTAATGATGAGGGTGTTATGGGATACTTTCAAGTACTCTGAGAACAAAGGAAATCATGACTACTGACCTTTAAGCTCTGGGTACGCTAGATATCTAAATGTAATCAGAATGGTGAGCTGGGTCAGCACAATCAACACAAACAGGACCCGGGCCTGCAGAGAAAGGGACATTGATGTGAACAGATATGCTGGTATAACTCCAGGCAAGGCTTTTAAACTGGCTTCATTAACAAAAATGTAATAAAATGACATAATAAGAAATACGTATTTTAATCTATAAATTTCTTGCCAATAACTCCTAAGACCTTTATAATTTTATAAATGATAACAGGAAATAGTAGAATACTTCTTCATAAAATACTTGGTTGTAGCCCCCTGTTCCACAGACAGCTCTGGGGTAACAAGCAGAAGGAATGTCACCTGTGATTAATATGAAGCTTTAGAAAGCCACCAAGTAGTTTATAGACATAACAAAATAAAAAAAAAAAAGAGAAAGCCACCAAGGATGGGAGCTAGTTGCTAGATGGACCAGCTAAGTGCTGGGGGCTGGCACTGTGTCCTTATACCATCCCCCTTTGTTCTCCAGGGGAAAGGGTGTTGAATTCATCACTAAGGGCCAATAATTTAACCAACCAGGCCTACACAGTGAAACTTGCATAGAAACCCTGGCTGAAGGGGTTCCAGAGATGACTCTGGCGAATAGCAGGAGTGCTGGGACGGGGTGGCATGTGCCTCGTAGGACGTGGACATTCACATTCAAGCCTCTTCCCTGCCTCTCTTCTATCTGGCTGATACTGAGTTTTATCCTTAAATAATAAACCACTAATAGTAAGGAAACTGTCTTCCTGAGTTCTGTGAGCCATTCTAGAAAACTACTAAATCTAAGAAAGGAAGTCTTAGGAACCTCCAATTTACAGCTAGTCCATCTGAAGCATGGGACATTCTGGACCTGACTGCTGTGAGAAGGGAGGGAGGGAGGGAGGAGGGTTGAGCGTGTATGGGATCTATACTATTTCTTGGCAATTGTTATGAGAATTGAGTTAAATTCTAGAACGCCCAATCAGTATCCATGGAGAACTAGAGAAATATTTAAGCCAGAAAGCCCTACACATTTGGTATTTGAAGTGTGTGACGAAGGGGAAATAGAGGTTTTGTTTTTAACATCAACAACAAAATACTCTGTAATAAAAAATGTGGTTAAAGAGAACTAAATATCTGATTAACTGATAATATCATAAACTGCTTAGCATTGCTATTTCTCAATTTACTTGAACCAATATTCGAGGTTCATTATACCTGAAGGATAATCTGTTTATTTAAAGTTGGGCAGGGGAAAATTGTATGCCACAGGGTTAAATAAACAGAGAATGCACTTTCTGACTTAAAAAAAGAAGTCATTGATGTAGAACAGTTCCTAAGAAAAGACATGCAATCTAGGCATTTGTTTCTCAAGTGTGACCCCATTCCAGACCATCACTGGAATCACCTTGAGCCTATGTGGAATGAATGCAGGGTCTCAGACTCACAGAATCAGTGCCTGCAATTGGTAATATTCCCAGTGGTTCATACACGCACCCAAACTGACAAAGCTTCATCTAAGTAGCAACTAAAAATCTCCCAAAGTTCACTCTGGTTAAGTCTTTGGCTAAGATAAATACCTGTTCTTATCAGTTTAAGAATCTCCCAAATAAGCCAGGCAGTGGTGGCGCACACCTTTAAACCTAGTACTCAGGAAGCAGAGGCAGGTTGATCTCGGTGAGTTTGAGGCCAGCCTGGTCTTCAAGAGCTAGTTCCAGGATAGGCTCCAAAGCTACAGAGAAACCCTGTCTTGAAAAACAGAAAGGAAGAAAGAAAGAAAGAAAGAAAGAAAGAAAGAAAGAAAGAAAGAAAGAAAGAAAGAAAGAAAGTCTTCCAAACAAAATTTAAAAGTAGTTGGGGCAGTGGAGGCAGCAGCCCCACATGCCTTTGATCTCAGCACTAGGGAGGCAAAGGCAGATGGATCTCTGAATTCAAAGTAATGATGTACAAAGTGAGTTCCAGGACAGCCAGGGCTACACAAAGAAACCCTATCTTGAAAAAAAACAAAACAAAACAAAAACTTTAAATTAATGAAAAAACCATCATCCAAAAATTGTAATGATGAAATGCAAATACCCATTATTCATTTTTTCAAAAAGCACAATTATGCATGTAATAAAGGCAAATTGAGTCGGGTGGTGGTGGCACACATCTTTGATCCCAGCACTCGGAAGGCAGAGGCAGGCGGATCTCTGTGAGTTCGAGGCCAGCCTGGTCGACAAGAGCTAGTTCTAGGACAGGCTCCAAAGCTACAGAAAAACCTGTCTTGAAAAACCAAAAAAAAAAAAAAAAAAAAAGAAAAAAAAAGAAAATTATTTAAATATTATGTATGTAAGTGTAAACCCTAAAGCTATTTGGGGGAAGTAAAATTAAGGAAGGTTTCACTTATCCTCAACATTTTACTCTGTATCATTTGAGTGTGTGTGTGTGTGTGTATGTGTGTGTTGTGTTAATGTTCATGACAAGGAAGATTTCGTGGACTGTGAAATAATATAGTCAGGCACAGTGAAGTGCACTTGTATAATCCATGTACTCAGGAAGTTGAGGCAGGAGGATTGCTTGATCTCAAATATCCAAGGCTACCCTGAAAAAAAACACAGTAATACTTTGCCTCAAAAATCAATAAAGAATAAAATGCACATACATACACACAAACTAATATAAGAAAATAACCGCCGGGCAGTGGTGGCACACGCCTTTAATCCCAGCACTTGGGAGGCAGAGGCAGGTGGATCTCTGTGAGTTTGAGACCAGCCTGGTCTACAAGAGCTAGTTCCAGGACAGGCTCCAAAGCCACAGAGAAACCCTGTCTCAAAAAACCAAAAAAAAAAAAAAAAAGAAAAAAAAGAAAAAAAAAGAAAAAGAAAGAAAATAACCAAAAGAAGTTCTTGAGGGCTAAAAAGATGGCTCAGCAGTTAAGAGCACTCACTGGCTGTTCTTCTACAGGATCCAGGTTTGATTCCCAGCATTACAACCATCCAAAATGCCAGTTCCAGAGGATCTGATGCCCTCTTCTGACCTCCAAGGAAACCAGGCATGCATTTGGTACACAAACATACATGGAGATAAAACACTCATACACATAAGGAAATAAGTAAATCTGGGGCTGGAGAGATGGCTCAGTGGTTAAGAGCACTCGCTGTTCTTCCAGAGGTCCTGAGTTCAATTCCCAGCAACCACATGGTGGCTTATAACCATCTGTAATTAGATCTGGTGCCCTCTTCTGGCGTGTGGGCATACATGGAGGCAGAATGTTATATACACAATAAATAAATCTTTAAAAAAAATAAGTAAATCTTTATCAAAAGAAAGAAAAGAAAAGAAACGCCTGGTTTGGTGAGATGGCTCAGCAGTACAGTCACTTCCCAACAAGCTTGATGACCTGAATTCAGTCCTTGGGATGGATCCATATGGTGGAAGGAAAGAACCAACTCCAGTGGGCTGTCCTTTGACCTCCACACACATGCCATGGTACATACATCCCTATCACATACACACAAAACATTGTATTCTTTTTTTTCTTTTTTCTTCTATTTGTAAGAAATAAAATACATTAAAAATTATAATTGTTTTCATAGTTATACACACAGCCCCTTTTAAAGCCCTCATTACATTCAAAGATCCACCTGTAGCTTTTAAGTTCATGGCTCAGTCTCAGCACTTGGCTTAAGCAGGAGGTGGCTATGAATTTCAGGTCAATCAACAAACCACCAACCAAATATATAGATTTGGGGCATTTCAAGTAAGTCTATACAGATTTTAGCTACTCAGCGCTGACAGTCCACTTAAGGATAAGTTATACTCCCGTCCCTTGGTTGTCAACTGGAAGGTGACTTCTGTCCTGAGGACCTTTTCTTCCGGACACCGTGCAAACCGTGTCTTTTTTATAATTAAGATAGAGTTCTGCACCTTCTTCCACCCCCTCCCCTCTCCCCCGGGCCCGTAGCTAGCAGTTAAAAGGACCACCCACGATGGGCAGGTGGCCCCAGTTATGCGCCTAGCAACTGCCATGGCGTTGCAGCTTAACATTGTATTCTTTTTTTTTTTAAGATTTATTTATTTATTATGTATACAACATTCTGCCTCCATGTATGCCCGCACGCCAGAAGAGGGAGCCAGATCTCATTACAGATAGTTGTGAGCCACCATGTGGTTGCTGGGAATCGAACTCAGGACCTCTGGAAGAGCAGCCAGTGCTCTTAACCACTGAGCCATCTCTCCAGCCCAACATTGTATTCTTATAGATAAACAGTAAACTTAGTTTTATAAGGTTTGGTTTTCTTGACACATACTATATTATTTAGAACTTTTCATTTACCATATCCAGTTAAAACAAACACTCACACACAAGTAACGTTTTATTGAATTTACTTACCACAATGTAGTGGTCAGTGAGGAGAATAAATGATGCCAAAGGATCAAATTTGAGATGCATATTCTCTTTAGCAGAAAATATGTGGTGAACACTCTTACTTCTTCCAGCAGAATCCTAGTTAAAAACACAGCCAAGAAGCAACTTATAGGCATATTAGTATGTGCAGGTTCTGATTATACACCTATTTACAGTTTCTCAACAAAGGTTTCCTGAGCTTGAGGACCCGCCTTGTCTTCCCACACTATACCTGAAGGCTGAATCTGAAGGAGGTAGGGTTGAGGGGCTGCATTGAGAAGAAGCAATGGTGGAGCTCAGACAGTAAGGACAGAAATGAGAAGTAAAGAGCAAGAGGGTGGTGCATACCTTTAATCCCAGAACTTGGGAAACAGAAACAGGTGGATCTCTGAGTTTGAGGCTAGCCTGGTCTACATAGTGAATTCCAGTCAGAACCTATTTAGTGAGAGCCTGTGTTAAGAAAGAAGGAGGAAAAGAAAAGAAAGAGAATAATGGCTCAGTTGGTAAAATGCTTGCTACTGAAGCAATCTCCAAATTCAATCCCCGGAATCCATGCAAAAAGCCAGAAATGGGCTGTAGAGATGACATAATCATGAAGAATAGGGTTTGGATGCTACCACACATAACAAGCTTGGTGTCCTGCAAATGCCTTTTAACACCAGCTCTGAGGAAAATGACACACCTTCTTCTAGCTTCCTTACATATACAGGTACACATACAGACATACAGACACATAAACAAATATATACATCTGTTACCCCAGTCCTAGGGGGAGGAGGAAGAGAGACTGAGTCCCAGAATTCACTGGCTGGCCAGTTTAGTCATATTAGTTCAGTGAGAGACCCTGCCTCCAAAGATAAAGTAGGGGTTGGGGAAGTGGACTTCAGTGACTGAAGTTCTTGTACACAAGTATGATACTGGAGAGGTGGCTCAGAGGTTAAGAGCACTGGCTGCTCTTTTGTAATGAGATCTGGTGCCCTCTTCTGGCCTGCAGGGATACATGCAGGCAGAACACTACATACATAATAAATAAATAAATAAATAAATAAATAAATAAATAAATAAATAAATAAATAAAAAGTCTTAAAAAAATAGTTCCAATATCAAAAACTCATATAAATTAAGTGGGTATGGTATGGTGGCTTGCCTGCCTCTAACTCCAAACTCAGAAGTTGTAAGTGGGATCCTCAAGCTGGCTAGGGAGACCAGTGTTGTGGACTATTCCTTTACACTGTGTGAACGTATGTCACTGTGATTCGTTTAATAGGCAGTATTTTCAGGGCAGAGTGAATGCTGGGAAGATGAAGGTGGAGTCAAGAAGAGATGCCAGGAGATACAGAGCAAGCAGCACGGGCAGTAGAGAGTAAAGGTAACAGAGCCATATATAAGAATGTAGATGAAAAGATATGGGTTAATTTAAGTTATAAGAGCTAGTTAGAAACAAGTCTAAGCTATCAGCCAAGCTTTCATAATTAATAAGTCTCCACATCATCATTTGGGAGCTGGCAGGCAGTACAGATAAAACCACCTACAGACCAGCCATATCTGCACGCTATGGCTTTGATTTCAAGACCCTGCCTCACTGAATAATATGGAATATTGCATGATATTTTGATTGTGTTCTGACAAAGCTTGCTTGGAGTCAGAGGGCAGAGCTAGCCACTAGTTGACCATAGAGGTTTGGAGGACTGTAGACAGACAGGAGACAGGAAGCCATAAGATGGGGCTGAGAGAGGATCTCAGTCCTTTGGACTGTAGACTCAAAGAGGTAGGAAGCAACTGGTGGCTGCTCCCAGTTCTCTGATCTTTCAGGTTCTTACCCCAATATTTGACCCCGATTTTTTAATTGATAAAGATTAATTATATTAACGCTTCAATGGAAGAGCAAATAAGGATGATTCCCAGCATCAACCAAGGGCCTTGACATGCATGCACACCTATATGCATGTGTTCCTGTAACCATATACAGAGACATGCATAAACACACATACATACTGCATACACACATACAGATCACATATATGAAAATGGGAGAGAATTTACAAAATAAGGTGAAAAGGACAATAAAACGGGTGGGGAGAGGGTCTACATGGTAAAAGAAATGGAAGATATTGCCAGGTGGTGGTATTATACACCTTTAATCCCAGCAGTCAGGACAGGGGCAGGTGGATTGAGTTTGAGGCCAACCTGGAATTCCAGGACAACCAGGGCTAATTGTTATGTAAGACTTGTTTGGATTCTGATTTGAATCAACCAAATGCATATGCAAATGCGCACACACACGCAAACACACACACACATACATGCAAACAAACAAGCATGCGCACGTATGTTCACACAACCATACCTTTCTAATGTGATGTATTTAAATTGACACAACTTTACCATTAATGAGCGGAAGAACCAAGCTACCTGTTTAATATTCAGTAGATTGAATTCTTTTGAGATAGTATATTTATCGTAGGAGCCAGACATGATAAGCTTAACAGAAAGAGACCACCCAAAGAAAGTTCTTTACTTTCAACCATTATCACCTGCCAGTGTAGGACCTAGCCAAGATAAGTTTAATGGAGGCCTGAGTCTCAGTAGTTTACCCTAGGCAATACCTGGTTGCAGGAAGAACCACAAACTGAGATTACCAGAGCACCACCCAAGAACAGACCATCCAAAGGAAATGCCTAACTGTTGTAGATAGGATCACCTGCCAGCACACTCACTAGGACACCCCTAGACAAATGTCAGCCAATCAGGGGTCCTGAACCTTAGAAACCCCTCACCCCCACCTTTAGTGCTATAAAATCCCAACTCACTGAAGTCGGGGCTCTCGAATTATTCCAATATGTTGGACATACGGAGAGACCGAGTTTGCAAACTTGTATAAAATAAAGGTTCTTTGCTTTTACATATGGGACTCAGTCTCCTTGTTGTTTTTTTTTTTTTTAAATATTTATTTATTACGTACACAGTATTCTGTCTGTGTGTATGCCTGCAGGCCAGAAGAGGGCACCAGACCCCATTACAGATGGTTGTGAGCCACATGTGGTTGACTGGGAATTGAACTCAGGACCTTTGGAAGAACAGGCAATGCTCTTAACCTCTGAGCCATCTCTCCAGCCCCTCCTTGTTGGTTTTTGGGGAGACTTCATGGATCTGGGCATAACACCATATTACCTGGGCTGACCTCAAACTCATGGTCCTCTTCCCTCAGTCTCCTGAGTACTTAGGATTATATATATGTGCCACCTAACCAGGCTTTAGCAGATTAATTTTTTAAAAATATTTATTTATTTATTATGTATATAATATTTTGCTGTGTGTATGCCTGCAGGCCAGAAGAGGGCACCAGAACTCATTACAGACGGTTGTGAGCAACCATGTGGTTGCTGGGAATTGAACTCAGGACCTTTGGAAAAGCAGGCAATGCTCTTAACCTCTGAGCCATCTCTCCAGCCCGCAGATTAATTTTTTAAAGTCATGCATGTAAGACTGAAAACGGAGGGCTGGAGAGATGGCTCAGTGGTTAAGAGCATTGCCTGTTCTTCCAAAGGTCCTGAGTTCAATTCCCGGCAACCACTTGGTGGCTTACAACCATCTGTAATGAGGTCTGGTGCCCTCTCTGGCCTTCAGTCAAACACACAGATAGAATATTGTATACATTAAAAAAAAAAAGACTGAAAACAGATATCCGTGATTGCCTATAGATAAAGGCAGATCACAAAGGACAAGAAAACTAAGGGCCAATGAGATGGCTCAATGGGTAAAGGTGCTTGCCACCAAGTCTAAACCTGAGCTAAATTCCCATGACTATATGGTATATTTAAAGGAGAACAGACTCCCCAATAAACTGTCCTCTAACCTCCACAATTGCATCATGGTGCTTATAGTTCTACCTGCCCAGACACAGAAAATAAACACATAAAATGTAACTTCCAAAAGAGTATGCTAAATATCCTGTATTCAAACTTCATTTACTGCTTATCAAATTTGTTTACTACTGACTAACTAGCAATAAAACCCAAATCAGAGTTCACTGTGGTGAGAGCCCAAGCAATAATAACACAACAAACTAAAAACGACAATTTACCTGGACGGATACTTCTATAGTGTGTGTCCCGTTACTATAGTTTTTAGGGTTCCACTTCAGTATGAAGATAGGACCAGACACGTGAGCAGCCTGGCCTACATTAACTCCATCAATCTTAACGGTGACAGAAGTGATGGGGGATACGGAAAAGGCCAGCACTCTGGAATGAGAGCATGTAGAAAGTGCATGATTTTAGTATAGGACGTTGTTCTTAGAGAACAACACTACTGTAACCTGAGGACATAGAGTGCAGGCAGAGCCACACTATACAACTGCAAAGACCTCGTACAACTTGGCAATGAACTGCTAAGAAATTAGGTGGGCGGAGGTGGCATACGCTTTTAATCCCAGCACTCAGGAGGCAGAGGTAGGCGGATCTCTGTGAGTTCGAGGCCAGCCTGGTCTACAAGAGCTAGCTCCAGGACAGGCTCCAAAGCTACAGAGAAACCCTGTCTCAAAAAACAAAATCAAAAAACCAACAAACAAAAAAAGAAATTGAGACTATTGTTTTTCTTTGTTTTGTAGTGTTAAGGACATGCTAGGCAAGTGTTCTACCACAGAATTACACCCCACACCCCAGAAACTATCATTTTTCAGAAAGCAAAATCAGTTTCTTTTGAGAAATTTACCTAGAATAGGCTAAAAATCCTTTCCGAAGAAATTCCTGAATTCCTGGTTTTACACTTAAGAAGAGAATGCCTATTAATCCTATATCAAGCCTATAATTCATTCATTTGGTTCCTGATGTACTACACAGAAAACGCAAGTTATAACCAGAGCTTTTCAGATAACTCCTAGTGCTGATATCCAGAGGCCATGAAAAATACAATTGATGGGCCAGATGTGGTCGCACACACCTTTTATCCTACCAACCCAGAGGCAGAGGCCAGCCAGGCCTACATAGCAAGTTCCAGGATAGCCAGGGCTACATAAGGAGAACCTGGCTGGGGGCTGGGGAGAGTAATTTGTTTAGCTTCAAAAATAAAAAAGTAATCAGGCAGTCTTCATCAGCATTCATATGGGAGGGCTGCTGAGGCAACTCGGTGGGAAAAGGGGCTTTCCAGCAAGCCCAAGGACATGAGTTCAGTCCTCAGGATCCACACGGTGGAAGAAGAGGACCAACTCCTAAAAGTTGTCCTCTGATTTCCACAGGTGTGCTATGACAGTTGCATGCTCTTCCCCCAATTAAAAAAAATGAATAAAACTTCAAATTCCTAAGAATTTTCACCCATTTTTACAACATCATTCAAGCAAGGGAAGAACACACTTTTACCAGATGTTAACCCTCAAATAAGAACAATCTTAGCATTTCATAGATAAAACAGAAAAGTAGTTAAATTGTGTTGTGCTCTCTGTGCACAGAGAAGACAGGAATTTGCTTAGTCTGTGCCTTACAGTGAGAATATGAAAACCTGTCTCTCCGGAGACTGCTTGTGAAGGAACGCTCAGAGGTGCTAACAGTAGCTCTTTAGAAATGGGCAAGCACACGTCTCCTCCATGACAGTGCTCTCCCAGAGCTGTGACTCTGGACTGCTTGTCTGTCTGCTTCAGCCTCTCAGATGCTGTCACCACACCTGGCTTAGATTACTTTTCAAAATAAAATTTAAAAGAATATATTTTAAAAAGTGATCTTACATTTGAAAGATGTTTTCCAAAAATAATGTCTCATTATAATTCTTTTAACAAATATTACCAAAGTCATACATAAACTATATTTTGAATTTCATCAGGATTATACAACCTATTCTTTTGGCAGGTTATTCAGCAAAATATGGGGTGGAGGGATCTTGATGTATAATACAAATGTCTAAAAGTAGGATATGTGGGGCTGAGGCATCGTTTTGTGGCAGAGCAGCTGCCTCACAGGAATAGTGAAATGTCCAAAAGTAGCTGTGTCCTGTTTTCAGCTAGCTCCCTCCTGTGCTTCACCCCCCAACACGCCCAGCTCCCCACCCCCCACCAAGCACATCCCACTGAGTAGACTAACTCCAGGCAGGTTGCCCCCCCCCCCGGTTGCCTCTGCTAGGGTACAATTGTGGTTTTGACTTATAAACCCTACTCTCCTAGAATTCTTCATAGCAGAAGCCTGCCTTCTGTTATAGGCTTAAAGAAAGGGCTTTCATTTGTCCTTACATTTGTGGTGGACTGCAACTTTCTGCTGTGGATTATAACATATAAGACCTTAATTTGATCCCCAGCCCTGCAAACAATTAATAAAAATGAATAAATAAGTATAGATTATAAGGTAATATGTTATGGTTGTAGCAATGTAAACATATGAATAGAAAGACTGGAATAAAATACACAAAAAATAATGATTGGCTTAAGAGTTTCTGGATTATTTTAAAAGATTTTATCATCTTTTTTAAAAATTACATTTTAAGGGATTAGAAATAGTGGTAGAACATACACCTGATATGCATGAGACCCCGGGTTCAAGTCCCAACTCCCAAATTATTTATTTATATGTATGTATGTATATATGCACACATATACATATATATGTATATTGATTGGGATGAAATAGCGAACAGTTTATATGTGTAGGCTGTTGAGAAAAACAAAAGTGGGATATCCCCTAGCTTTTACATGGGAATACAATCAAAATGACTTATTCTTCATCCACTTCAAACTAAAAGTAAATTCTGAGACACTGAAACATACCTGATGTGTGTTGAATGGAAGAGCCTTTCTAGTGGTTCATGTTTGGCACAACTATAGAGGAGTGATTTAGGATTGGTGATAAGAACCACGGGCCACTTGTCAAAGGTTACATCTGCAAAGCTAAAGAGGTCATGATCAAAAGCAAAGATCCGGTACCTGGAGGCCAGAGGAGAGTAAGGGAATTTGGTTACTTCTCATTCTAAGCTTGAAGGTGGGCTAAGGATGTAGTGGTGGAGTGCTTGCCTAGCGTACAGGGAGCTTTGGGTTCCAGACCCAGGTGTGAGGCAAACACCTGTAAGCCTGACACTCAGGAGGTAGAGGCAGGAGGATCATCCTGGGCTACATAGTGAGCTACAAGGCTAGCCTGGGCTACAGGAGACCCTGACTCAAAAAGAGAGGGAGAGACTTGAGAATAAACACAGAACAAATGTAGAAACCACTGAACTAGGGGCTGGAGAGATGGCTCAGAGGTTAAGAGCATTGCCTGCTCTTCGAAAGGTCCTGAGTTCAATTCCCAGCAACCACATGGTGGCTCACAACCATCTATAATGAGATCTGGTGCCCTCTTCTGACCTGCAGGTGTACATAATAAACAAAATCTTTAAAAAAAAGAAAGAAAGAAAGAAAGAAAGAAAGAAAGAAAGAAAGAAAGAAAGAAAGAGACCACTGAACTAGGGCTTTTTTACAATGGACTGATGCAGGGTGGGGTTGCTCCAGGCGCTTCCCTCCTTCCTGCAGCTTTGTCCTTCCCACCTGCAGGTCAGCAGGACTCTCACTGAGCTAACGAATCGAATGTGTCCCAGAGCAATGCCTGCACTCTTTGATTTTAAAGAAAAAGCTTTTTAAATTAGTTCACTTTATTTTAGACGGCACTATTACACTATTATTTTGAACCTGAGGTGTACATCATAAGCCCAAGATCAGGTATTCTTTGTTCCACCAACAATGCTATATCAAAACAAATATGAACTCTCATTTAGTTGAAGAATTTAAATTACTATGATAGCGATAACTATAATGTCAGGCATAAAATTCAAGGGAAAAAATCTAGTTTCAGTGCACCTGAGTGAGAGTTTGATCCACAGACCAGCCCACACCAATAACGTTTTAATGGTGAGATTTGGACACAGCTAAACTCTTTCACAATTCTTTTATTCCCCCACAATTCTTATGAACACTGGAGTTTAAAACTACATAGTAACCCAAATTGTGGTGTCTCCTATCTGTAGACCCAACTCTTGAAAGGATGAGTCAAGAGGATGGTTGGCCCAGCCTAGGCTAAAGAGTAAGTTTTAGGCTAGCCTGGGCTACAGAGTGAACCACACTTTCAAAAAAATAAAAAAAGAAAGAAAGAAAGAAATAGGAAAAAAAAGCCACATATGGTTGTGTATGCCTTGGTCCTGGCACTCAGGAGGCACAAGTGAGTGACTACTACAGTTTCTACATCTGCCTAGTATACATACACAGCCAGTATCAGGCCAGTTAGGGGCTATGTATTGAGAGTGTGCCTCAAAAGGAATAAAAGAAAGAAACAACCCTATGTTCTAATAGACATGTCTTAAAATTTACATGGCATAATGATGGTAAACATCCATGCTTTGGGGGCTGGAGAGATGGCTCAGTGGTTAAGTGCACTTGCTACTCTTGCAGAGGACCTGGGTTCAGTTCCCAGCACCCACATGGTGGTTCACAACCATCCCTAACTCCAGTTCAGGGAGATCTGTTCCCCTTCTGACCTCTGCAGGCACCATGCATGCACATAGTGCACATACACACATGCAGGCAAAACACTCACATAAAATAAAATGAATACATCTAATAAAAAATAAAGTAATTAATTTTTAAAAAACCACTGTTATAACAAGGTTTTACATAATGGAAAAGATTGCTAGAGACATATTAACTGACAGCTTGACAAAACCTGGAGTGACCTGAGATGGGTTTCTGAGCATCTGTGGGGGAATATTTTGATTTTGTTAAATGAAGAGGAAGAACTCCCACTCCCACCCTATTGTGGGTGCCATTTCCTGACTGGTAAGTGAAGGGAGCTGAGCATTCTACTTTCTTCCTGACTGTGGACACAATGTAATCACCTGCTTCAGACTCCTACTGCCTTGATTTCCTCAGCAGGATGGACTGTCACTTTGAGCCAGAATCAACTTTTTCCCCTAAGTAACATCGTCAAAGTGTTTTATCACAGCAACAAGCAAAGAAAGTGTGAGTTTAAAAGAACAAATATTAGCCTAGCGGTGGTGCACGCCTTTAATTCCAGCACTCAGGAGGCAGAGGCAGGAGGATTAAAGGTTAGCTTGGGCTACATAGTTAGAAGTATTCTTCAAAATAACAAGCCAAAACAATAGAATTATCATAAATTTTTCCTGGGATAACCCATCATATAAGAAAGTATCACTGTTTTAGCAAAATGTGTGTAAACTTCATTTCTAGGGAGGTTTCCTTACCTTCTATTGTCTTTCCAGTCTCCCACCTCAAGTTCCAAAGTGCCTGTAAAGTGACGAGTGTGTAAAACAGGCATCAGTCCACCAAGAGTGTGGAGGTGCCCACACAAATAAGCTGTGGCCGAACTAAACAACAAAAAATAAACAGAATAAATGAACAAAGACAACCTGCGTGCCAAATTAATAAGAAAGTCTCTTCAGAAAAGCAAGTGGATTCAGCAATTGGACATAACCAGTTCCGGTTCTAGAGGCCTGCCTTACCTCATTACTGTCCGGATCCCTGGGGATGGAGAAAGGATAGTAGATGTTGTAAAGTGTCCAAACCAAATTGTCTGGTTGCTCTGACTACTTTTCTTGGAGAACGATAAGAGTTCCTCCATCTGTTTCTGAAATGGGAGAAAAATGGAAGGATCTTCAACTGGGGTTCAGGCTAAAATCCAATGCCAGACAGGTCAAACATTTCCCCTAAAGTTTATAACAATAATCACATTGTCTCTGTGGCCCAATTCTAGTAGGTAATGACCTAAATGGATCTCTATATGTTTGAACTGTGTTCATTCACATTATAACCCATTTGATTCTGAGACGACTGCAGTGAGCAGAGCAAGCACTAACCTACATTTGATGCATATGAAACTGAAGAATAAGTTAGTCACTGTTTTCAGGGTTAGGAGTGTGGCTCAGGGGTAGAGCTTTTGCCTAGCAGCAAGCATGAGGTCCTGGGTTCAATCCCCCAGTGTCAGGAATGGGGGAGAATAATTATCTCCTTAATGAGACAACTAATCTTTTTAGTTTTATATACTATATCACAATTCCTAAAAGAAACACTAAGCCAAAAGTCTAAAACATATACATATGTTATATGTCCACAGACAAACCTAAGTCTTAACATCTCTATTCAATATAGTCAAACATTAGAAACTCCAACAAAATAAAATACCCACATAATGGAATACTCAGCAGTAAAAAGGGAAGAGCTACTGATGGCCACAACTACACACACACACACACCTCAGAAGCATCACACTGAGAATCAGAAGCCAAACCCAAGAATGCATACAGTAGGGTCACATTCATCTAAAAATTTAGAATAAATAAGACCATGCTGATAGAAAAGCAATCACTTGTACCATCAGAATAAGGACAGATTCTACAAGAAAACTTTCTAGGGGGGTAGACAGGTCCTAAATCTTGACTGAGAGAAAGTTAAAACAGCATATACATTTGTAAATTCTTCAAACACTTAAAATTAGTATATTTTATCATGTTTAAGACACCTCCTGACACTGATTTCAAAACATAATTTGCACATACAGAATATGTACTTATAATATCTATAACATGCATACAGTAATGAATTTCTGGGCCTTACCCTTTCTAATTTGGTAAAATTGGGGTAAGACTAGGGAGACTCGGGCTGGAGAGATGCCTCAGTGGTTAAGAGCACTGGTTGCTCTTGTAGAGGATCTGAGTTCAGTTCCCAGCACCCAAATGGTGGTTCACAATCATTTGTAACTCCTGTTCCAGAAGATCTAGTGCCCACCTCTGGCTCCCATGGGCACTGAATGCACATGGTACACAGACATACATGTAGGCAAAAGACTCATACACATAAGACAAAATAAATAAATCTAAAATAATAGAAGACCAGGGATTCTGCATTAGGTAACAGCACAATTGATTTTTATGTACTTGATCTGTGCATTGTATATATAAAACTCTATTCTAAAAAAAAAAATTAGCTCACCAGCTCACTAAAAGCACTTGGTAATTAGGAAACAAAATATAACTGTATCCTGTATTCTTTACTTCTAGAACCTTCACATAACTCTGAACCTCTTTCAGTGCCTGACGAACTCTGCATTTGCTATAGTTTTTTTCTGAACTGGTCACATGCTCTGATACTAGATGATACACCCAGGAACTTACTTGATCTTAGCTCCTTTTACTCTTCTAAGCAGGCGCATGTATCTCATGTAAGAGCATGTGCTCATCAAATAAGGAACTGGCATTTGTTGTGCTAAGACATAGCAAGAGCTTCTCAGCTTCTCAGGTTCTTAGCCTTGCCAAAATGCTCAAGTTGTTCTCTTATTAGAAAAAATATAGACCACTCAATAGTATTGGCAATGATATCTAATATACCAAGCTATATGCCCTGTTGCTTGCTGAATATAGCCTATACTTAATACATATTCAAAAAACATTTGATAGATAAATATAAAAAGTGAGGTGCTCCCTTCCCAACTTTTGGGATAAGAATAGGGACAGCAGTAACAATTCTGAAGTAGCTAGTAGCTTCCAGACATATTTGTAACCACAGTAAAATTTTTCTTGAGCATATCTAGATAAGAACATGTTTACTTCAGGTAACTAAACGGTCCAAATATATTCAAGAAAAAATAAAAAACAGGTAAGCTAAAAAGGGGAAGTGAATTTTTTCAACTCATACCTCATCTAAAATTCCAAAGAAATTATAGGGTCTCTTAGGCCCTGGCCTTTGGGTGGCATCCACAGAGATGAAAGAATAATTGCCAAAGGGAGTACTGTGCACATAATGGAAAGAGCCGTCCTTACGCACAGCAGAATATGTCCTAAGAGATACAAACAGAAAGGCTTTAGTGCAATGATAAAGAGTGGGTTTCATGTTAGAATAGTAATAAAAGCTCATCAAGAAAAGACTTCTAGTCACGATAATACAATCTCTGGTCTAGACAGAGACCTAACATTCCAACTGGACTAGGCCAACCACCTGACCAAGGGACCACCCCTAGGATGGCAGAATCACTTTTAAGCCATGCTAAAGAAATATGAATTTTTTTCATTAATTAATTTATTGGGATTGGGTGGGGTTTTTCTTTGTTCTTTTCCTTTTCCTCCTCCTCCTCTTCCTCCTCCTCCTTCTATTTTGTGTGTGTGTATGTTGAGACTGGGTCTCACTGTGTAGACCTAGCTATCCTGGAACTCACTATGTAGACCAGGTTGGCCTCAAACTCAAGAAATCTGCCTGCCTCTGCCTCTTGAAAGCTGGGATTAAAGGTGTGTGCCATTGTGCCCAGCTTGCACAAGGCCTTGGTGTCAATACCCAGCACAACAAACACCTGGAGAAAAACGTGAGTATCTTTATTAAAAGTCTAACCTGGCAGCTATTCTGCACACTCAAGTTTGAAAACCAATGGAACAGACCTGCAACCACAGCCCATCTCTTAAGAACATTTCACTCCCTTTTCAAGGCCTTCGCTGTGTCCACCCTGTGACGATCTCTACCTTTCCTGTAATGATTCTCACATGAAGCAAGGCAGCATTTCATCAGCCATTCCTTCACATTCTTTTCTAATGCTTTCCTGACAAATCTTCCCTCCTTTAAGTATTACTAGAACATAAGTTCCTTGAAGGCAGGGGCCATTTGTTAGCACTAGCTCTTCTACCCTGAGACCACACAGCTAGTGTGAGCTCTTAATGAACACCTAGCGCTCAATTAAATGACAAAGCACAATAAATCTCAACAGCCAAACTGAAAGTGAAATTGCGACCAAAAGAAGTATTCCAACACACTGAAACTTAGAGACTGCTTCTAACACAGAGGTTCCCAGGTGAAATCACATTCATGACATATGAAGAAATGTAACGTTTATATTGATCGGAGGAAAAGATAAAACAGTCATGGGTGACCATTGGTCTTTCTGGCCACTCCAGAGGTTGACAATATCTCAGTTTTCTGAGATCCCACAGACCTCAGCAGTCCACCTACTAACACTACTCCAAATGACTTCTACTTTGTCCCAGTTGAAACCAAAGGAATTAAAGGAAGCTGGGTGTGGCGGCTCACACCCCTAATCCCAGCATTTCTGAGGTAGAGGCTGGCAGATCTCTGTGAGTTCCAGGCCAGCCTGGTCTACTTAGTAAGACTCTATTTCAAAAAGAAACAGAGAGAAGCTATAGTACTGAAAACAGCCTGGTACTGGCATAAAAACAGACAGGAGGACCAGTGGAACCGAATAGAAGACCCGGATAGAAGACCACACATCTTCGAACACCTGATCTTTGATAAAGAAGCAAAAAATATCAAATGGAAAAAAGAAAGCATATTCAACAAGTGGTACTGGCATAACTGGATATCAACATGTAGAAGAATGAAAGTAGACCCCTAGCTATCACCATGTACAAAAATCAACTCCAAATGGATCAAAGACCTCAACATAAAGCCAGCCACACTGAACCTTATAGAAGAGAAAGTGGGAAGTACGCTTGAACGCATTGGCACAGGGAACCACTTTCTAAATAGAACCCCAGCAGCACAGACACTGAGAGAAACAATTAATAAATGGGACCTCCTGAAACTGAAAAGCTTCTGTAAAGCAAAGGACATGGTCAACAAGATAAAACGACAGCCTACAGAATGGGAAAAGATCTTCACTAACCCCACATCAGACAGAGGTCTGATCTCCAAAATATACAAGGAACTCAAGAAATTGG
>PVIU01002537.1:122939-146313 GCA_004026605.1 Ondatra zibethicus | reverse complement strand
AAGAACTGTCAACACAGGAATCTAAAATGGCTGAAAGACACTTAAGGAAATGTTCAACATCCTTAGTCATCAGAGAAATGCAAATCAAAACAACTCTGAGATTCCATCTTACACCTGTAAGAATGGCCAAGACCAAAAACACTGATGACAACTTATGCTGGAGAGGCTGTGGGGAAAAGGGAACACTTCTGCATTGCTGGTGGATATGCAAGCTGGTACAACCCCTTTGGAGGTCAGTGTGGTGATTTCTCAGAAAATTAGAAAACAACCTTCCTCAAGACCCAGTAATACCACTTTTGGGTATATATCCAAAAGATGCTCAATCGTGCCACAAGGACATGTGCTCAACTATGTTCATAGCAGCTTTATTTGTCATAGCCAGAAACTGGAAACAATCTAAATGCCCCTTGATTGAAGAATGGATAAAAAAAAAATGTGGTACATTTACACAATGGAGTACTACACAGCAGAAAAAAATAACGACAGCCTGAATTTTGCAGGAAAATGGATGGAACTAGAAAGCATTATTTTGAGTGAGGTAACCCAGACACAGAAAGACAATTATCACATGTACTCAGTCATAGGTGGTTTTTAAACATAAGGCAAAGAAAACCACTTACAAACCACAATCCCAGAGAATTTAGACAACAATACAGACACTAAGAGAGACCTACATAGATATAATCTACGTGGGAAGTAGAAAACTATAAAAAGACAAGATCTCCTGAATAAATTGGGAGCATGGGTACCTTGGGGGAGGGTTGAGGGAGGGAGGGGAGTGGCAGGGAGGGAAGCAGAGAAAAATGTAGAGCTCAATAAATATAATGGGGAAAAAAAAGAAACAGAGAGAAAGAGAGAGAAAGGAAAAGAGAAAGCCAAGCGTGGTGGCTCATGCCTATACTTTTAGCATGAGAGGCTGAGGCTGGAAGAATTAGAACATAGCAAAATCTAAAAAGAATCAAAGCAGAGAAAAATATTTTTTTCCAAAATCAGAATTATAGAGAAAAATATTTTTTAAAAAGGATTGATTGTAACACATGTAGATATGTGCTCATGTGCACGCGCGCACACACACATGCATGAAAGTTCATTTTCTAAATTATCAAAAATTCTTTAAACAGAAATTTCATCTTTTAAAAATGATTTCACTTGCTGGGCGGTGGTAGTGCATGCCT
Organism: Ondatra zibethicus; assembly: GCA_004026605.1. Classification (NCBI taxonomy): domain Eukaryota; kingdom Metazoa; phylum Chordata; class Mammalia; order Rodentia; family Cricetidae; genus Ondatra; species Ondatra zibethicus. The sequence continues at coordinate 145,138 of PVIU01002537.1, read as the reverse complement.
TTAATCCCAGCACTCAGGAGGCAGAGGCAGGCAGATCTCTGTGAGTTTGAGGCCAGCCTGGTCTACAGAGCAAGTTCCAGGACAGGCAACAAAGCTACAGAGAAACCCTGTCTTGGAAACAAAGAAAGATTCCACTCATTCATTGACTGGACTGACCCTCCTTCTGACAGACCCTACTTAGTAGTCTGCACTGTGCTACTTCAGATACCTGTAATAATTTGTGATGCTCTCCAGGCTTGGAATGTTATATGCATCTAAAAAGAAAAAAGAAAAAAGCAAACATTCACCTATGCAAAATAGAAAAATGCAAGCATGTCAATAACATAAGAACATAGCACTTTCTGTAACCCTCTAAATGGCAGAGTGTCACTCAACTGGATATTTTAAGAACAGTAACTTCACCAAATTCAGATTACCTGGGAGCTTTAAGGCACCTAATATACTGAAGAAATAGTAAGTACTTTATAATTTTGTTTAGAACAAGTCAGTTTCAAAGTTCTAAGTCTACACTGTTGTTGCTGCTTGTCTGAAACTTGCTAGGTAGCTCATGTTGGTCTCAAACTCTCATTCATCCTGCTTCAGCCTTCCTTATGCTGGGAGGACAGGCATGTGCTACCACACCCATTTTGTTGTTCTGTTTTATCATGGAGTTACAGAGGCAGAAAAAAATGAATTCTATAATTTATAACAAGTGTTTCTAACAGAGTGTCTAGTCAAGGCTGGCCCGGAACTCCCTATTCTAGAGAGAATGACCTGGAATCTGTTGTGAGGCTCTTACCTCTACCTCAGGAATGTTGCCACACCCGGTACATAGTTTGGGGGATCAAAGCAAGTGCCTCAAACATACTAGGCAAGCACTCTACCAACTAGTTGAGCTAGCTTCTCAATCTCAGGTCTATGGATTTTGACAAATACACAGTTGTATATCCAAGACCACAATCAAAATATAAAGCAGCTTAATCATACCCAAAATTTTCTTAATGCCTTTAAAATCAGTTTCTCCTTCTATCCCTACCTCTGGCAACTACAATCTGTTGTCTGCCTATAGTTTTATCTTTTTCTGAATGTCATATAAATGGAATCATACAGTATGAAGATGTAGATTTAGCTTTTCTTTCTTTTTTTTTTTTTTTTTTTGGTTTTTCGAGACAGGGTTTCTCTGTGGCTTTGGAGCCTGTCCTGGAACTAGCTCTTGTAGACCAGGCTAGTCTCGAACTCACAGAGATCCACCTGCCTCTGCCTCCAGAGTGCTGGGATTAAAGGCGTGTGCCACCACCACCCAGCTTAGCTTCTTTCACTTAACAAAATGTAGGGTTGTTTTTTAAAAACATAACTTTTTGGGGTTTTTTTTTCAAGACAAGGTTTCTCTGTAGCTTTGGAGCCTATCCTGGAACTAGCTCTTGTAGACCAGGCTAGCTTCGAACTCATAGAGATCTGCCTGCCTCTGCCTCCCGAGTGCTGGGATTAAAGGTGTGCACCACCACCACCCAGCTTAAGCCATAATTTCTGAAGAACTCTTTCTCCTTTTTAAAAAAAAATAATTTATTTAACTTTATTTTATGTGCATTGGTGTGAAGGTGTCAGATCACCTGGAACCAGAGTTTCAGATAGTTGTAACTGCCATGTGAGTGCTGGGAATTGAACTCAGGTCCTCTAGGAAGAGCACTCAGTACTCTTAACCACCAAGCCATCTCTCCAGCCTCTCTCTTTCTCCTTTGTAAAGAGGAAAACATCATACTAACTTTCACCTGAAAGGCTAACAGAGACATCTGAATGTTTTAGATTCTTTTTTTGGTTTTCCGAGACACGATTTCTCTGTGGCTTTGGAGCCTGTCCTAGAACTTGCTCTGTAGATCAAGCTGGCCTCAGACTCACAGAGATACACCTGCCTTTGCCTCTGGATTTCCTTTTTTTCTTTCTTTTATCTTTTTATTTTTTGAGACAGGATCTTGCTATGGAGCCTGACCAACCTACAACTTGCTATATAAACTATGCTGGCCTCAAACTCACAGAGTTCTACTTGCCTCTGAAGTTTTAATACCATATGTTATAGCTGTGTATAAGAGATGTGGCCTTTAGCTGGGCGGTGGTGGTGCACACCTTTAAACCCAGCCCTTGGGAGGCAGAGACAGGTGGATCTCTGTGGGTTCGAGGCCAGCCTGTTCTACAGAGTAAGTACCAGGACAGGAAAAAGCTCTAGAGAAATCTTGTCTCAAAAAACAAAACAGAACAAAATAAAACCCAAAAACAAACCAAAAATGTGGCCTTCATTATATCTAACTTTATGTTATTAGTTCCCATTTTATTTTTTATTTATTTATTTATTTTTATTTTTTTCTTGTCCTTCCCTCCCTCTAGTTCTCATTTTATAACTTTATAATCTAAACTAGAAAAATCTTTGTTTCTGAAGGGAGTGTGTGTGTGTGTGTGTGTGTGTGTGTGTGTGTGTGCGTGTGTGCAATTTTATTTGGCTCTTGGCTTTTACCATGATTTCCTTTGATATCCAGCCACTTGGTTTTTTCCAAGACTCTTGTCTTCTTCAGAATTCTCTGGTAAGTTTGCCATTCTACCTCATGTTGTCTGGATCCCAAGTGTTCCTTTGTTTTGGCATCTGTCAGGTCTCCTGTGGGTTTACACAGAATTGAACTGCAATGTAAAATAAACTCCGGGGGGCTCAAACAAACAAACAAGCTGAAGGATTACAGATTCTTCAACTACTCAGCACATGTACATAAAATCAGTTATGAGTCCACATATGTCCAAAGGAAGCCATTTAAACCAACATGATTGTCTCAGCAAGGGCTCTATTATCATAAATTAACAAGTGTTTATGTGGTTATTATGATATTAGAAATGATTTATGAAAAAAACCAAAATTTCTTTGAAAGCAAACAGAACACCTGAAGCAGGGGCTTATTTATTATCTGAGGACTGATACCTCATCTTAACAGTGGATGTGTTTCAGTAGAGTGAGTGACAACTGAACCATCCAATAAAAAAACACAATTACACCTTGGACCTTTTTCTCTGCCCCAAACTTTGGGAGCACATGTGCATAGATTGAAAGAGTATAGGAAATATAGTTAGAAAACTACATTTTTCTAACTTCCAAGGGATGAAGTAACTTGAATCCTTAAAGTAACTGAAAAACGTAAGGTACAGAAAACGTTAAGTCAACAAAGGAGAACTTTTGATTCCTGGTTAAAGGGCTTTTCCTAATTCTCAAATTCAGTGGGACATCAGCCAGTACATCATCACCATCAACACACACTCAACACACATACACGACACACACACTCAACACACACACACACAATACATATATGGCAGACAACACCTAGTCATAAACACATCACACACCTTATGCCTACTGCTTTGAGAAAACCTTGAGATGGCAAAGCAATAGCCTGAATCCTGACTCTAGTATCAACTGGTAAAGGCAATTACAAAGTCCCATTGCCTGTAGCTCAAAGGGCTTCCTGTCAGCTGCGTCCACAGCGTTCCTAACACCTTCAAGCCAAAAGTTGCTGCCCATTCTACCATCAAGAACTACAGAACAGCACCACAGCCCAGCCCAGCCCAGGAATCCCCCCTACCAGTGGCCAGGACAAGAGCTGGTTGAATGATGTCAATGGTTTCCGAACAGAACTTCTCTAAGTCCAACGCTCTGCCGGGATCTTGAAACCTGCTCAGGTGAATGTCGGATATCTGTCAAAAGCAGGCATTGGACAGAGACAAATAATCTGGGTCAGGAACGACAGGGGTGGTCCTGCAGCTCTCGGGCGCGGAAGGGAAAGAAAAAGATGCACCACGGAACCCCGGGGAAGGAACGAGCGGGGCGCTGACCCAGCAGTCAGAATGCGACCTAGGCCCCCTGCTGGGCTGTGCTGCCCGCCCCTGCGCCTTCCCTTGCCTCCCGCCGCGTCACCTGCAGACCCCAGAAGACGTTGTGGGCTCCGGATCCCGGGGCGGGGTGCGGCCTCTGGGCGTCTCGGGACTTGGGCAGCGGCGAGGGCAGTCCGGCCAGGCCGTAGTGCTCCAACAGCAGGGCTGCCAGCGCCGCCGCCACCAGCCCCGCCACCACCCGGAGGGCCAGCACTCCCGCCATCGCGGCGCGGCCCCGGTGCGCTCCGGCCCGCACTTCCGGCCTCTATGGCCGCCTGCCGGCCGCCGCCACCGCCACGGCGGCTCGTCGCCTCAGCCCCGGCCTCCGCGGCCCCGCCGCCCGACTCCCCGGCGTTTGCCAACGCTGTGAGGACCAGGAAGAGCCAAGCGAGGGGGTGGCCGGGAGGCAGCACGTCACCTGGATCCTCCAGGGCCATGCATCCCTGACCTGTGGTGCGGCCTCTGCACCTGTAAAGCGAAGTTAATGATACCTTCCGTGCGTGCAGGATGCTTGTGAGAATCAAAGTGTGTATGAGGACGCCTCTTAAAATACAAAAGAGACAGCTCATTCTGGCCCCTTCTGAAATAACATAACCCCCACAGGATTTCATATCTTGTGAAAATTATCTTTTTCCTTATCCTGCTTTTATGTGTACTCATTTATATGATATTGTGGCACTGTGGTATGCCTGTCAATATTTCCTATAGACCGAGAGCAGGAGAATCAGATTCTGGCTCCGGCCTTAATTTATCTATTATGTATTGCTATTCAGAAAAAAATTTTAATTATTTTTAATGCGCTTTTTTAAATATGTATTTTTTATCTGCATTGGTGTTTTGTCATGGGCGTTGGGTCGCCTAGAACAGAAATTACAAACTTCTGTGAGCTGCCATGTGGGTACTGGGAACTGAACGTGGGTCCTCTGGAAGAGCAGTTAGTGCTCTTGACCTCTGAGCCATCTCTCCTGAAAAAATATTTTTATACAAATAGTGCTTTGGGCTGCAGAAATAGCTTAGAGATTAAGAGCACTAGTTGCTCTTCCAGAGGTGCTGAATTCAATTTCAAGCAACCACATGGCAACTCACAACCTTCTATAATGAGATCTAGTGCCCTCTTCTGGCAGCAGGCAAACATTCAGGCAGAACAGTGTATTAAAATAAATAAACCAAAATACTTTTTTAAAACGTTTATTTTTATTTTATGTGTATCAGTGTTTTGCCTGCTTGTATGTCTGTGTACCACGAGTGTGCAGTGCCCATGGAGGCCAAAAGAGAGCATTGCATCCCCTAGAACTGGAGTTACAGATTGTTGTGAATGTAGGTGCTGAGAGCTGAGTCCCGATCCTCTGCAAGGATCTTAACTCTTAACCACTGAGGCATCTCTTCAGCTGCTAAAATTAAAATGTTTAGCCGGGCGATAGTGATGCACACCTTTAATTCTAGCGCTCAAGAGGTATGGAGTGAGTTCCGGGGTTACACAGAGAAACACTGTCTCAAAAAAACCCAACAAAATAACAACTACAGACTACTTTATTTTTTCTTTTTTTGTTTTTAAGATTCATTTATTATGTACAGTGTTCTGCCTGTGTGTATCCCTGCGGGCCAGAAGAGGGCACCAGATCTCATACAGATGGTTGTGAGCCGCCATGTGGTTGCTGGGAATTGAACTCATGTCCTCTGGAAAAGTATACAGTTCTCTTAACTCCTAAGCCATCTCTCCAGCCCTATAATTTTTTTTAAAAAAATGTAAAAGTAAAAGAAAAATATTACAAGCAATCTGCAGTATATATATATGTGTGTGTGTGTAAAAAATTCTGGAGATAAATGTGGTGCAACACAGTTATAATTCCAACTTGCAAATAGAGACATGATCTGACTTGCAAATAAGAAACATGAGGGTCAGGAGTTCAAGGCCTGCCTGGGCTATGCACCCCAACAAGTAGAAAATTTCACTCATGAAACTGTTTCATGAACAAAATTATTCATGCCATGTCTATAAAGTATATAAGACATATGACATAAATTAATTTTGTTTATGAGTAGAAATAAAAGGGCCAGACACAAGGTTTTGAAAAATATTATGAGTTGGGCAGTGGTAGTGCACACCTTTAATCCCAGCACTTGGGAGGCAGAGGCAGGAGGATTTCTGTGAGTTTGAGGTCAGCCTGGTCTACAGAGTGAGTTCCAGGACAATTAGAGCTGTTACACAGAGACACCCTGTTTCAAAAAACAAAACAAAGCAAAATTCAGCAATTATTTTTAAAAATCTGGTCATGGTGTTGTGTGCCTTTATTCCCTGCATTAGAATAGAGGCAGAGGAGAAAATGGTTTTGGTGGTTTTTTTTTTTTTTTTTTTTTTTTTGAGACAGGGTTTCTCTGTGTAGCTTTGGAGACTATCCTGGAACTCCCTCTAGAGATCCACCTGCCTTGACACCACGACACCCACTCCCCCCTAGGCCTGGGATTAAAGGTGTATACCACCATCACCCAGCTAATTAGTTTAAAATATTTTTATACAGGGTTTTATGTAACCCAACATGTGTTCTGCTTTTTTTTAGTACAGGGCCTCACTCTGCAGCTAGACTGACTTGGAGCTTTGTAGTTCTGCTGGTCTCCAACCTGTAACAATCTTCCTAAGGCAGCTTCTCAAATGCTAGCCAGCACTAGAGTTGTAAACTAACCATGCCTGGTTTACAACCATTTAAACATAATAACCAATATTATTTATATAAGCAATATTTTTTCTTTTTCTTTCCTTTTTTTCCCCCTCCTTTTTCTTTTCTTGAGACATTGTCTCACTGCATAGCTCCAACTGTAGAACTCTCTGAGTAGACCAGGCTGGCCTTGAGTTCAGAGATCCACCAGCCTTCCTTCATAGTGCTTAAAGATGTGTGCCATTATTCCAGGAGTAAACTGCATTTAAAAAGAAAATAACTCTGTAAACAAACCCCCCAATATCGGAATAATTATTTTTTGCAGATTTCTTAAGTTCTAGTTTAATAGACGATACCTGTGATTTAGTTCTGCCTCTATTTATAGTAATGTGTTGTTTTGGTTGGAGTATATGAAGAAAACTCGACCTAATACGGATCCCTGTTTAAAAAAAATACTTTTAAATTTTATGGCAGGCGAGATGGCAGAATACGAATCCCTGCAAACTGTCCTCTGACCTCCAAATATGTTTTGTGGCACATGCATGCACCACATACATACACACAATTAAGTCAGTAAAATTAAATTTTTCTTTAAATTTAAAAAGGGGCAGGTGACTGACATTTGTCAGTTGGAATGCTGAGGTGGGATGAATATGTGGAATTAAAGGCTGAGCTGAGTCATTCATTTTGTAAAAGAAAAAAAACCCAGATGATGTCAAATTAGGTCTTGATTACCTTTGTCCTCCAACCCTGGTCTTGGCCTTGGGTGTGTCCCCCTAGCTCAGAACCTAGATCCCTCCTGGAGTACTTCGCATCTAGATACATGAATGCAACATAGGTAGTTTGTGTCAAGAAACACAAGTTTGTGTCAAGAAAGAAGAGTCCAAGAATAAAAAAGAAAATAAAAATGAGCCAGGTGGTGGTGCACGCCTTTAATCCCAGCAGGTGGATCTCTGTGAGTTCGAGGCCAGCCTGGTCTACAAGAGCTAGCTCCAGGACAGGCTCCAAAGCTACAGAGAAACCCTGTCTCAAAAAACCAAAAAAAAAAAAAGTAGATTCCATAAATAAGAATGTAGAAATAAAGAAATATAAAGTTCTAAGTCTAGGAGAATGAGAACAGACTCTCAGCAGCTTTCTCAGCAGATCAAGGATCAGTCATTCACAGTGAACTATTTTCTCAGAGGCTTAAGAAGCCTCTATCAGTTTAGGTCATTTCATTTTACAACTGGCTGTTCTTTTTAAAAGGCCAGAGCTTCTCTCTGCAAACTGATTGCAGTGTCTGGGCCGTCCTTGATAAAGGACAGATATGAACTGAGCTAACTCTTAGGAGACAGAGATACATGACCTCTGGGTTAGGCACTGTCTCTGTTATAGGAAACTGGCGCCATCAAAGGGGAGGCATGGGGCTCCAGTATACACTGCCTGGAGGAACCAGAGACAGTGGACAAGGTACAAACACCAGGTTGACTAATGAGCTCTGATAATGGAGGTTATAAAGTATGGCAGTCTATATCTGAGTTTTACCTAGAGTTAGTGTGAAAAACTTTCTGCTGTCTTCTAAGTTCCCAGCCTAGGAACCAATTATTCTAATTTATTAACCCTCTGATATTACTAGCGGTCCCTTTTTCTAGCTAATTACTAAAGACATTAAAAGACCCAGATAAATCCAGACCCCTCTAGCAGGAAAAATAGAGCCAAAAAATCTAGCAGGAAGAGAAGAGCCAAAAATCTAGGTTAGCCGGTTCAGTGGCTCTGTTCCAGGAACTAGCTGCTGACCATAAAGTTAGATTATAATCTTGAGGATAATCTTGAGAAACGGGGAGTTACCCCTCTTGTGATTATCACTGGTATTTTCGGAATTTTCCAATGACGCCCTCCCTACCTCCTTTGGGTTGTGGTTTCGTTTCTCCCCTTAAGTACCCCCTCTCCCAGCTACTCGGGGCCGAACTCCTCTACCCCTGTGCGGGAAATGAGTTTCGGCCCCAGCTCGTGTGATTGCAGCAAGGATGGTCTCTCATGAATTCTTGGGGGGTCGTGTTATCCTGAGACTTGAGTGAGTTTCCCCACTCTGGGGGTCTTTCAACATGTTTTCTCTCTCTCTTTTTGGTTTTTCAAGACAGGGTTTCTCTGTAGCTTTGGAGCCTGTCCTGGAACTAGCTCTTGTAGACCAGGCTGGTCTCGAACTCACAGATATCTGCCTGCCTCTGCCTCCTGAGTGCTGGGATTAAAGGCGTGTGCCACCACTGCCAGGTGACATCTGCTTTCTTGCCATTAATGACTTTCACTGTAATCTCCTCTGAAACATATTTCGTGATAGCTGCTGTTGGACTAGGAGTCCAGGCTCTAGGGAAGAGTTGCTTCAAGACACCACCCAGGCACCACAGTCGATGTAAAAGCATGAGGATTTTATTAATTCTGTCGCAACAGGGTCTTTCAGCATTCGAGAAGCCAGAAAGACCCCCGATAGTTGTTAGAGCCCATCTTTTAAAGCAAAAAGCCATAGAAACAAGGGGGGAGCCCGAGGGTTGTTTTCCAACTAATTGGATTGGCTTATTCAAAGGGCTACTAGCAGTGATTGGTTTGTGTCAGGGTAGGAGAATGGTTGTGTGATCAAGTGAGTTAAGAGGGAGTCTCTGTGGGTCACTTTGCCCCTTTCCCAGAGACTGAATCAAAACACCAGGAACTGAGTCAACACCTAAGGGTTATCTTGCTCCTATTCAATAGAACATTTACAAAGACTCAGGGAGATGATGGAAAGTTTCCAACATTCGTGTGTGGATGACTGTCACATCTCCAGGAGAGAGGTATGTAATACTGAGAGGCCTCAGAAATGCATTTAGAGTCTTTCACTGCCTAGTTACCCATTGAAATTAGAACCCACTCCCCCCTTAGGGTCTCTGTTGACTGGCCTGCGGGTCAGACCTAATGTTTGGTGGCCCTACTATAAAAAAGATGTGTTCAGAAACCGGCCTTTTTCCCTCAGCCTAACAAACACCATCTCTGGCTGTGGTCTCAGCTAGCTGATACACTTCTGTGCCGCACGGTGTTTTTTTATTTTTAAGTTTGCTTCTGGTTTTCCTGGAATCTGGCTTCTGGAATAAAGTTTGCTTCTGGTTCATTAGACTTTAGAGGTCTATCCCCATCTTTGCGTGACCCCCCTGGACCCAACATCAACTTTTTTCCCCTCAATGTTTCTAGGTGTTTCCGTACATCTACCTTGTTCTTTTCACGTTTTCCATATTTCATAAGGGCGTAGTATCCAGTTTGTCATTCTCTACAGACAAAAAGGACTAGGTCTCCCAGTTTTGTCATCTCTCGAGGCCTACCTGGGCAAATGGCTAAAGACACAACAGTGAGGACTTCCCAGGGACTCAGCCAGAGGGAAAACCAGGACCGAACACCGGGGGGTGGAAACCTGCGTCTGGCGGTCCGGAGCTTGCTTCCGGGAAGCCGACCGGAAGTCGCTCCGGGTGCTGCGACAAACCTGACTTCAGGGGCCGTCGTAAAAGTGTCGTCTCCGGCGCGTCGGGCTGGCCACAGGTTTCCGCTTGCCCGCGGCCGGGGGTCAGAAACTGCGGGCATTCGTTTCCCTTAAGATGGCGGACGACGAGACAGACGGCGGCGAGAGGATGGACGTGAGCCCCGAGCCTTCCCTGGCTCCTCAGCCGCCGACCTCGGTGAGCCTTCACCCGCTAGCGCCTTTTGTCCTCTTCCCCAAGAGTCTCCCGCCGCGCCTCGGAGGGTGTGGGGCTCTGCTTTTTTATGGCGTTGCTGGGGAAGGGGAGTCCTAGGATTGAAGGACCCCCCTCCCGCCATAAAGTTAGTGGCTACCTACACACATTCCTGCCAGCCAAGTCTACGGAGTGTAATGACTGTCATCTATTAGTCTCAACGTGCTTAGACACGCACGTCTCTATTTTGAAGTGGGAAGAATTCGTGCTGTTTGTTGTAGGAGCTGACGTGAGGTTGGAGAAGGCCATTTTTCGGTAGACGCATTGCTGATCCCTCTTGTGGATAGGAATTCCGGACGCATCACCTGGTGTGATATCGCATAGGTGGCTGGACTTGAGAGTGACACTGAGTGTTGCAGCTGTCATGTTCAGATGTCCATTATAGTAGCATCTTGACAACCCCGGGTCTGGCCCACAGTGAGGGAGTGCTGTCATTTGTCACTGCCTTTTTAAATGTGAAGAAGCTAGAGAAACACCATCAACGAATACTGGAATCTATACTTGGCTCTTGGATTTTGAAAGAATGAGAAAGCAGAGGTAGTGAACACGTTTAAGTCAAATAGTCTGATTGTAGGGAGAATACTCACAGAGTAGTCTAAAAGGTGGGGTTATATTAGCAAATGTTCCGATGTCCCTTCAGACAACTAACTAGTGGGGAGAGATACTTAAGAAGTATTCACTACTGATCATGGCATGTTTTAGTCAGTGTGTGTATAGATGCATATGGAAAAGTGTGGGATATAGATACACACACTAATGTATTATATACACATTTATATATATTCATATTTGTTAGTGCAGTTGTTTTATAGTTTTCATAAACTCATCCTTGACTTACTTTACCCCATTGTCTCATTGTTTTATGAGACGAGAGTGACTCAGAAGTGAGTCAACCTCAGGGACTGGAGAGAATATCTGTAAGATAAAAACCTGAGAGGGACAGAGTTGCAATAAAGATATGTACTATGTCAGCACTTGGCATTCTTCCTCCTCCATCCCAAAAAGTAGTTGAAACTCATTTCACCCTAGTAGTGAAGTTCAGATGAATACAATTATAGAGATAAAAAGGGATGAGAAGCTAGAAATGTTTCTAAGTAGGGAAACCTTTTTTGAGTGCTGACCGGGCAAACACAAGGCTTTATGCATGTTAGTCAAGGGCTCTTGGGAGCTATATTGCCATCCCTGCAACATCTTAGGCTAAGGCTGAAGGATCACTTAAATTTAGGAGTTCTAGGCAAAGCCCTGGGCTAGACAGTGAAACCCCGTCTAAAAACATAAATAGGAAAAAGATTCATAGAATCACGTGCTTTTTTTATTGTAATCTATTGTAATTATGTTGTAGTCAGAAGAGTTTTAGTTTCTTATCGTCGAAGATGAATAATGTTTATTTAAAGCTTTGCCATATTAATTCTTTCCCACCAGCACTGTAAAACCCCATTAATAAAACCATAGAACATCCATTAATTTGGAATCGGAGATAATGGTAGAGAAATTGAACAGGAATCTGTAGCAACTTCTTCAAAGAGTAATATACATCTCTGGGCAAGGCATTTTAAGCTTTACAAAGTAGCAAGGAGAGGTGTCATGTAGCCTCAGGGCACTCAGTCTAGTGATATATATAAATGATCAAAGAATTTAGGTTCAAGATAGGGTAGTATAAGTGGATACAGACCTATGACTGTGAAGCATAATATCCCCTTTGGGTGTTTTGTTTTGTTTGGTTGGTTTTTTTTTTTTGTTTTGTTTTGTTTTGGCTTGAATCTTTCTGCTTGACCCCAGAGATCATCCTATTTCCTGTCTTTTTTTTTTTTAAACTGCTGTTTTCCATTTTGTTCTCCCTGCTTACATCTGTTGTTAAAGCCAAAGTTGCTCAGCTTGAGTCCTCAGCACCTAACCCCCATTTGATTAATTTGTATGACAAATCGCTGTGGGGCTGGTAGAAACAAATACAGAATAGCTACAGAGCTTTGATAAAGATCTCCATTCTCATTAGAGTGCTTTTCTAGTTATAGTTGCTGATTTCCTTAAACTAAATTTCCTTTTTAGATATAGGATTATTTTATTAACATTGCTATGAGCACTGTCTGTCATAAAGATGGTTCGGAGGTGGTTACTGCACAAGCCTGGACACTTAATTTGATCATTAGAACCAATGTAAATGTGGAAGGAAAGAACCAACTCAACAAAGTTGCCCTCTGACCTTAATGCTGTGGCACATGTACCCACCTGCCCCCACACAATAATAATAATAGTAATAATACTTTTTTTAAAAATTAGAGTTAAATAATAGTTGAGGGTTATCGGACATTTATAAAAGCCGTTATAATAGTCACTAAGAGATAAAAATTAAAAAAATAATTTGAGTTAAAAAATTCACCAAGAAAATTGATTCTTGGATCTTTGGTTTTTTGAGACTAGGTTTCTCTGTGTAGCCTTGGCTGTCCTGGAACTCACTCTGTAGACCAGGCTGGCCTTGAACTCACAGAGATCCGCCTGCCTCTGCCTCTTGAGTGCTGGAATTAAAGGCAAGCATTACCACCATCTGGCCAATTCTTGGATCTTAAAAGGTCCAAGAAGATACACATTCATAAGTATGCCTGCCGGGTGGTGGTGGCACGCGCCTTTAATCCCAGCACTTGGGAGGCAGAGGCAGGCAGATCTCTGTGAGTTCGAGACCAGCCTGGTCTACAAGAGCTAGTTCCAGGACAGCCAAGGCTACACAGAGAAACCCTGTCTCGAAAGAAAAAAAATAAACAAACAACCAAAAAAAAAACCCACAAAAAAGACTAAAACCAGGATTTAAAAAAAAAAAAAGCTGTGCGGTGGTGGCGCACACCTTTAATCCTAGCATTCGGGAGGCAGAGACAGGCGGCGGATTGCTGTGATTTCGAGGCCAGCCTGGTCTACAAGAAACGAACAGTATATTTAAAAAAAATTTATTTACTGCTTTGGTGTTTTATTTTATGTGCTTTGGTGTTTTGCCTGTGTGTATGTCTTTGTAAGGCTATCAGATCTTGGAGTTACAGACAGTTGTGAGCTGTCATGTGGGAGCTGAGATTTAAACCTGGGTCCTCTGGAAGAACAGTCAGTGCTTTTAAACACTGAATCATCTCTCCAGCCCAATGAACAATATCTTTAAGGTCAGGTTATGTGTGCATGCACATACATATACCCAGGAATCAAACAGCCTAGGAAATAAGAGTAGGTCAGTGCCATGGAATGTGGTAGCTTTTAGGAAAGGGTAATTTATTGGATCCATGACAAGGACTGAGAAAATTGGAAATCCAGAGGGCTTTGGGATGGTCTGCCAGAACACCTACTTTCTTTGACTGAATTCCCTCCTAAATTCCATCTTTGAAGATGTCACTTGGTGTGGTGCTGTGATCTTTTTTTCCTCCATCTTTGAAAACGTTGCTTGGTGTGGTTCTGTGATCCTTTTTCTCCATCTTCGAAGATGTCACTTGGTGTGGTGCTGTGATCTTTGTCCTATATCACACTGTATAGGTGATGTCATCCAGCTCTGCAGCTTTACAAACTATCTATATATGTGCATTTCCTAGCTTACAGCTCTAGGTCATCTCACTTCTGAGCTTCAGAGTCATAAACTCAATTGCTTGCTTGTCTCCACTAGAATATCTGATAGCTGTTTCAAAAAGAGAGAGCAGATAGGAATTAGCTGTAGTAACCTGAGATAATAGCTTGCACTTGAAAATTATTACAGGAAGTCAGAGTATATCAATTTGAGGAAAATTTTTCAAAATTTTTTAATTGTGAAATTTTCAAAAATATGATGACTTGCTTATTAAGTTTAAGGTAAAAAAACAGATGACATCTGTACTTGGTTTTTGATCTAAGCATTTATGGTAGATTTTAGGAACAGACCACAGGAAGGCAAATCAAAAGAGTTTTGTTATCTTTGTTATCTTAGTACAGTACACCTCTGCATTAGCTCTTGAATACAAACATCTCTCTGTCTTTACACTCGTCTTTGTAATCTAAGCCACTATTTGTTGCCTAGATAACTGTAGCTTCTTTTTTTTTTAATTTGTGGTTTATTTAACTTTATTTAATGTGCATTGGTGTGAAGGTGTCAGATCCCCTGCAACTGGATCTTCAGACAGTTGTGAGCTGCCATGTGGGTGCTGGGAATTGAACCCGGGTCCTCTGGAAGAGCAGTCAGTGCTCTTAACCACTGAGCCACCTCTCCAGCCCCCAACTGTAGCTTCTTAACTGGTCTCTTTCCTTCTACCTTTGCCATCTTACAGTAATGGGGATTGGAGGAAGCCCTGAGTGAGTTGAAGTCCTGAGTGAATGTGTGCTGTTGACATAGAAAAAGGTTTGTCAAGGAACATGGCCTCAGACTCATGGGAAAATGGCAAAGCCTCCCTTTTCCACCACTGCTCCCAAAGGGACCTCAGGGGGATGTCAAAGCCTTCTTCTGGTCTATGTGCATGTATTGATAGTGTGTACAGAAAATGTCCTCCATAACTCTTCTTCCTCTTCCCCCAAGTCATTTATGGCCTGAAGAGTGCTCCCTACAGAGAATGCTCCCATTGAAGTTAGCTTATACCATAAACCCCGCCTCCTTGTTTATCTGTCTGCAGTATCCCTACCTGTCTGTGCTGTATATAATAAACACACTGAGCTGCAGTTCTGATGTTTCTCCATCTGAGAGTCCAGACTCTCTGATCCCAGCTTTTTCTCTCTGCATATGTGTTGTTTCTTCCTTTCTTTGCCTCCCTCGTCAGGACAAGTCCCCACAGCCATGCTGGATGAGGCGTTTCGTTCAGCCCATTCTCTACAGAACCACCAGTGCAGTCTTTAAGAGTAATCAGTTCTGTGCCAGTCTCTTCAGTACTTCATAGAGTGTCTGTCTGGAAAGATCGGTGTGTAAGTCAGTGAACCATGGCGAGGTGTCTTTGCCCCTCTTTATGTGATGCCTTTGAAGGCTGTTTCAAATTTCTCTTGCCATCCTATCATCTAGTTTCTCTAAAGATGTTGATCATGTGCTGTAGTCTATGAAAGAATTGCCTTTAAACTTTAACCCATTGTCTCAGGTGGCTTAAGACAAAATATTAAATTAAAACTTCATTACTCCCTGGTGACTTACTATGAACTCTTGTAAATGAGTTAACATGGCACTTGTAAAAGAAATGATAGCTGTTTTTATTTTGACTGACAAGTTTGGCCTTTTTCTTTTCTTTCTTGAGATAGGATCTTCTTATATAGCTCAGCCTGCCCTGTAACTCACAATCTTGTCTTCCATAATGTGTGCCCCATCACGCATAGCATTCTACAGTCTTTAAAAAAAGTGTTACGTCCCCGTAACAAGTGTGGAAATAGGTTCTACTAAGCAAACAGCACTGAAAGGCTGCAGAAGAGTTATTGTGCTTCTGTAAGCACCCACTTGTTACCCAGAAGCAGTTAGGGCCCTGACCAGAGCCAAGTCCACAGTTCTGCTCAAGTATTCCTTCTAGTAGTTGACTTAATGCTGTTCTCCAAAACAAGGTCTCCTTGGCTTAGTAGAGCGAGACCCTAACCACTTAATATGTTTTTATGGACAAACTTTTGAAAAAGCCTTTCAGCTGTTTTTATGAGTAAGCTTAGAAATGATATTAGCCACAAGGAAGTATGTCTTTTCATTTATTCATTTTCAATGCTCACATGCTTTACTTTGAAATCTAAGAAAATATTTGAGTTGTTTTGCAAATGTGTAGTCCATACAGCAGAAAGAGCTATAGGAAAATATTGCATTAATTCAAAGACTTCAAAGAAAAGTGTGGTCAGAGATGAAAAAGGAATACAGTAGCTCAAGAGACAGGATGCTTATAAAAACCAGATTCTGGCAGCATACTTACTCTTTTTCACAAGATGAAAGAGAGACCTAGTTTATATTATTAATGTCATAAATATATGGGAAACATGCTTATAGATAGCACAAGGCTAGCAGGAATAATGACATGTAGTAGGAAAAAGTGACCAAGCATCAGATTAAGACTGACAATATGAAATTTAATAGAAAAGAAATGAAGCCCTTCAAACTAGGTTTGCACGTCCGAAGGACCAGGTGTCTCTGTGTGAATGACCTAGGGTGTTAGTCACCACACTCTCCAAGTTGGAGGTGTGACACAGCTGCCAAGAATGTGCTCTTTGAAAGCGGGGATTGTGTCTGGGGTCTCTTGCTTGAACTTCAGCCTTGTTGTCTATTTTTAAAATATGAACTTATCTACCCATATTGCTTGGTTAAAAAAAAAATACGAACTTATCTGCCGGGTAGGGGTGGTGCACACTTTTAATTGCAGCACTCAGGAGGCAGGGACAGGTGGATCTCTGTGAGTTCCAGGCCAGCCTGGCTTAAAGAGTGAGTTCTAGGGCAGCCTGGGTTATACAGAGAAATTCTGTCTTGGGAACAAATAAAGAAAAAGAAAAATTATGGGCTGGAGAGATGGCTCAGAGGTTAAGAGCACTGGCTGCTCTTCCAGAGGTCCTGAGTTCAATTCCCAGCAACCACATGGTGGCTCACAACCATCTGTAATGAGATCTGGCACCCTCCTCTGGCGTGTGGGCATACATGGAGGCAGAATGTTGTATACATAATAAATAAATAAATCTTTAAAAAAAAAAGAAAAGAAAAAGAAAAATTAACCTATCAAATAGTAGTAGTACAAGGAAGCTTAGTATACCCATATACCCAAGGATTTCTTGATGTCTCAAAATGTTGTCTCATTGCTAATTCAATACTACCTATGAAAAAAAAATCCCAGAGCCTCTCCAAAAAAAGGGGGACAGAGCTGGAGAGATGGCTCAGCAGTTAATAGTATTGGCTGCTTTTCCTGAGGTTCTGAATTCAATTCCCTGCCCCCACATGGCAGCTCACAACCATCTGTAACTCCCAATTCCAGGAGCTCTGACACCCTCACACGGATATACAAACAGTCAAAACACCAATGCACATAAAATAAGGATAAATAAATATTAAAAGAAAAAAACCTTTGTGGCTCACACTTTTAATCCCAGCGTTTGGGAGACTGGGGCAGGCAAATCTCCAAGCTCAAGGCAAGCCTAGGTTACATAGCAAGCTCCAGGTTGGCCGGGGCAGCATGGTGAGACTCTGGCTCAAAAAACAAACAGATAAGTAAAATTTAAGAAAGGAATTTCAGAAGTGACAGGCCTCTGAAGACTGTAGATGTTTAGTAGTTGACTTTGGAGGGGTAAGTTGTGGTTTGAACAAGAATCTAGCAAAGTTCCTTTTTCGTAGTGATGTTCCCACAGGGGCATCTGTAGCTGCAGATTTTAGAGTTGCAAACTTATCTTTTAGTCTCTCCATGGGGACGAGGAAAATGTTCGGAATGTCTGGGATTTTAATTGTTGTGAGAACTTGTTTTTATGGTACTGTCAATTAGGAAAACGTTCCCTTAATTCCAAATCTTGTAGAGAAAATGTTTGTTTTTTTGTTTGTTTTTCTGGTCTTTTAATTTAAACATTTAATTCCTGTTGCAAATGGAAAAATCACTAAAAAACAACCAAAAGGGGGAAAAAAATGAAACATTTACCAATAATAATTCCTGAGTAACTTTGTTTATTCAGTAAAATACATAGTGTATAATTTAAAATTTTTTACTTAGCATGTGTGTGTGTGTGTTTGTATGTATGAACGTTTGCGACTGCAGGCACTCATATACCTTAGTGAATGTGTAGATGTCAGAAGACAACTCTCAGCAGTCAGTTTTCTCCTGCTACCTTGTGGGATCCAGGATTAAATTTAGGTCATGGCTCCAGCATCTTACTGGCCCTTTTGTGTGTGTGTGTGTGTGTGTGTGTGTGTGTGTGTGTTTTAATCTCAAAAGATATTACAGAAATTTTAATTGAAAAACAATTTCCGAGTTGGTTATAGTGACTCAAACTTGTGATCCTCGAATTTAGGAGGGAAAAGCAGAAGAATTACCATGAGTTCAAGGCCACCCAGAGCCTGTGTAGTAAATTTCAGGTCAGCCTGGGCTATCAAGAGAAACCTTATTTCAATAATATAATAATAATAATAATAATAATAATAATAATAATAATAATAGAACTCCTATCCCCCAAGGTTCAGGGATTCTTATGGGAAGGGGACTGGAAAAGGTAGAGGCAATGGACAGTGTGCACATATGAACTTACAGTGGTTTTGTCAACATCCACAAAACCTGAGCAAACCCAAGCCAGACTGAATCATAACATGAATATGGGAGGTGGACATGAAACCCCACCCCTAGCCATGGAGCCATTGGCAATGTTAGCTTCTGGAAAAGGAGACTATTATTTCTTAAGAGTGTCCCTGGTTAAGTCAGCTCTAGAGGAAGACCACATATCCAAGAATATTTGGGCAGCACAAATTGATCTTAATGGGTTTAAAAAAAAAAAAGACACAAAGTTAGGTTGGTAGGAAAGCAGGGAGAGATGGATCTGGGAAGAGTTGGGGGAGGGGAGCTGCATATGATCAAAACACGTTGTATGAATCTCAAAAGAATAAAAAAGTTAAAAGCAAATTCTGTAGTTGTGACAGTAGTGGAAACTTTGCAAAAGAGTCTAATTGTACTGTGTCTACTGTAATGGTTCTATGAACAGGCTTAATGTCATAATTTGCCTTGTTATTTCTAGCAATAAGTACTTAATATAGTGACAACGAGAACTTGGGTTGTGTATTTGTGCTGTGCCTGTGGGTACGAAGGGTTTTGAAAGGCAGTTTGTTTCCTCAGTCTACTTGAAAGGGCTAGATGTAGGACATTTAAGTTAACCAACTTAATGGCTAGGTGTGGTGATACATGCCTTTAATCCCAGCATTCCAGCGATAGAGGCAGTCAGATCTCTGTGAATTTTTTTTTTCTTTCTAGGAGTTTTAGCTGGGAGATCTCTGTGAATTTGAGGCCAGCCTGATCTACAAAAATGAATTCAGGATAGACAGGGCTACATAGTGAGACCTTTTCTTCAACAGAGACAACAACAACAAAAATATATTTGTTAGCATGCAGCAGGCCCTGTGTTCAGCTCCTAGGATGCTATGTGAATGAATGAATATTTGTAATTTATGATATCAGATATGGGTACAGAGTGAATGTCTTCTGTATAAATGCTGTATTGAAATTAACTGGAGAGAAAATTTCTGGCTTTATCAGTGAAAAATTATTAAGCTAGGCCTTGAGCAGAGCCTTGAAGAAGAGATAAGGGAGAGAGTAGAGGAATGAGAGTTAGTAATTAGATCCATAAAAGGGCACTGTTGGCATCCACATTCAGGTATAAATACATTGTTTAAAAACATGAATTGTGTGTGTGTTAAGGCATAAGAATATTTAGTAGTACTCAAGACTTTAGACAGTTGTTAACCCAGAGGCTCCATTAGACCCAAGAGAAATTAAAAGGAAGAGTAAAGTCAGGGCTTCCTGAGTAGTCCTGGCTGTCCTAGAGCTCTCCCTTTATGGTTTTGTTGTAGTTTAATGTGAAATCACACAAATCAAGAAGAGTAAAGTTAAAAGACCTGTGTACTTACAATTGCTTTAGCAGAATAAGCATTGATCTCCAGAAGTTGGGCCACCTATTTTTTTGTGGTGCAGAGCAAACCTAGTGCCTTGTATATCTTACATAAATGCTCTACCACATAATTAGACACCCAGCAACATCTGTAGAAAAATTTAAAGTTTATGTAATTAGAATTTTTTTGTAAACATAAGATTGTATTAATCAAAATTTGCCTTTTCTACTAGGCAGTATTTTATGGATATATATGTGTGTGTGCGTGTGTGTGTATGTATATATATATACACACACATATACATACAATGGTATATTCTTTTTTTTTTTCTTTTTGGTTTTTCAAGACAGGGTTTCTCGTATGGAGCCTGTCCTGGAACTCGGTCTGTGGACCAGGCTGGCCTCAAGCTCGCAGAGATCTGCTTGCCTCTGCCTCCCGAGTGCTGGGATTAAAGGTGTGCATCACCACTGCCTGGCTAGAATGGTATGTTCTGCTGGGCATGACAATGTATCCCTTTAATCTGGCACTTAGAAGCAGAATCATTCGATCGCTGCAAGTTCTAGACCATCCTAGTCGACGTAGCTCCATAGCCTCCCAAAGTAGCACCCCCAGCTGGGGACCAACTGTTTAAACACATGGGCCTGCATTAGGGTGGGGGACAGACATTGGGTATTCAAAACTTTTGGAGACCAGCTTCGACCTACCTGGCTAGGGACATGAGGATTAGAAAAATTAGTAAAGAGAGCAAAGACACAAGTGAAAATAATAAAACAGAAACATAGGATAGTACTGGGAGGGAATTCCAGTGAATACTGAAATTTGCCTGCAATTAATTTTCCATATACTTTTATACCCAATACAACAGGGAGGAGAAGGCGAAAGACTGCTTTAACACAATACAACGGACAGCTAGAACAGTTACTGGCTTCAATACTTGAGACATCAAGTCATTAACTTTTGAGAAAAGCATTCTGTTTAGGTAGTGAACCCACTCTAGACCTAGTACCCTGAAGGCAGCCACTCCCTAGGTCAAGCCTCTTAATTCAAAAGAAGGAGCAGAAGTGCGCTTGAATTCTCGGACCTGTGGTCAGGGTGGAGTGGATATACCTGTGTGGGCCATCTTAATGTCCAAAACACCAAACAACCAGGCCCTAGGTGAGGGTGTGTAGCCACACTTGTTAACAACTTTGAGCAAGCTGAAACTTTTTAACCTTCAGACAAGGTGGAAATAGGCTTACATTTTTTGGGCCTCCACAAAACCACACAGTAAAGGCAGACAGTGAAATCTAAATCCTTCCCAGGGCTCTTTGTAATGTTAGTTTATTTTGAATTTTTTTCGGAGATTTTTTTTTCTTTTTCTTTTTTCTTTTTTTTTTTTGGCTTCTTATTAACTAACTCTTTTTTTAAATTGATATTTATTGAGCTCTACATTTTTCTCTGCTCCCCTCCCTGCCACTCCCCTCTCCCTTTCAACCCTCCCCCAAGGTCCCCATGCTTCCAATTTACTCAGGAGATCTTGTCTTTTTATACTTTCTACTTCCCATGTAGATTATATCTATGTATGTCTCTCTTAGTGTCCTCATTATTGTCTAAGTTCTCTGGGATTGTGGTTTGTAGGCTGGCTTTCTTTGCTTTATGTTTAAAAACCACCTATGAGTGAATACATGTGATACTTGTCTTTCTGTGTCTGGGTTACCTCACTCAAAATAATGTTTTCTAGCTCCATCCATTTTCCTGCAAAATTGAAGCTGTCGTTATTTTTTTCTGCTGTATAATACTCCATTGTGTAAATGTACCATATTTTCCTTATCCATTCTTCGGTCAAGGGGCATTTAGGTTGTTTCCAGGTTCTGGCTAAGACAAACAAAGCTGCTATGAACATAGTTGAGCACATGTTCTTGTGGCACGATTGAGCATCCTTTGAATACATACCCAAAAGTGGTATTACTGGGTCTTGAGGAAGGTTGTTTCCTAATTTTCTGAGAAATCGCCACACTGACCTCCAAAGGGGTTGTACCAGCTTGCATTCCCACCAGCAATGTAGAAATGTTCCCTTTTCCCCACAACCTCTCCAGCATAAGTTGTTATCAGTGTTTTTTATCTTGGCCATTCTTTCAGGTGTAAGATGGAATCTCAGAGTTGTTTTGATTTGCATTTCTCTGATGACTAAGGATGTTGAACATTTCCTTAAGTGTCTTTTAACCATTTTAGATTCCTCTGTTGAGAGTTCTCTGTTTAGGTCTGTGCTCCATTTTTTTTTATTGGATTATGTGTTCTTTTGGTGTCCAATTTCTTGAGTTCCTTGTATATTTTGGAGATCAGACCTCTGTCTGATGTGGGGTTAGTGAAGATCTTTTCCCATTCTGTAGGCTGTCGTTTTATCTTGTTGACCATGTCCTTTGCTTTACAGAAGCTTTTCAGTTT
>PVIU01002537.1:83024-122839 GCA_004026605.1 Ondatra zibethicus | reverse complement strand
TTGGTTCCCTGTGCCAATGCGTTCAAGTGTACTTCCCACTTTCTCTTCTATAAGGTTCAGTGTGGCTGGCTTTATGTTGAGGTCTTTGATCCATTTGGTCTTGAATTTTGTGCATGGTGATAGATATGGGTTTATTTTCATTCTTCTACATGTTGATATCCAGTTATGCCAGTACCACTTGTTAAATATGCTTTCTTTTTTCCATTTGATATTTTTTGCTTCCTTGTCAAAAATCAGGTGTTACAAGATGTCTGGATTGATATCCGGGTCTTCTATTCTGATCCATTGGTCCTCCTGTCTGTTCTTATGCCAGTACCAGGCTGTTTTCAGTACTGTAGCTCTGTAGTAGTAGAGTTTGAAGTCAGGGATTGTGATGCTTCCAGAAGTTCTTTTATTGTACAGGATTGTTTTGGCTATCCTGGGTTTTTTGCTTTTCTGTATGAAGTTGAGTACTATTCTTTCTAGGTCTTTGAAGAATTTTGCTGGGCATTGCGTTGAATCTGCTTTTTTTTTTCTTTTTTTAAGAGATAGGTCTCATATAACCCAGGCCTTGAACTTGATATGTAGTTGGGGATGATCTTGAACTTCTGATCCTTTTTTTCTACTTCCAGAGTGCTGTGTTACAGTTGTGTGTTATGATGTCAGGTGGAACCCAAGACTTCCTGTATGCTAGTCAAGCAGTCTTGTACCTTAGCCATACCATCCCTTTCCCCAGAGATCTTCTATTTACATATAAGCATATACAACATGTCTTCTTTCCTCCTCTGTATAAACAGTAGCATATGGACTCACTAATCTGTGCCTTTTGCTGTTTCTTTAGTTTGTTAGTCCCCCCGCCCTAAGACAGGGTTTCTCCGTGTAGCTGCCTGGCCTTTTGTCTTTCATTTAACAGTATAACTTGAAGAATATTATATATTAGGACATATATCTCATACTCTCTAGCTGTGTTGTATATTTGCCTAACACACAATTAATTCAATTCTTAAAAAAACACTTAAAAGTTTATCTATGCGTTTATTTTTTATTTATTCATTTATCTAATGAGTGTGTGTGTATGTGTGGGTACACAAGTGCCACAATGTCCATGTAGAGATCAGAGCACAGCTTGCAAGTATCAGTTCTTTTCTGAGACCGTGTTAGTGCAGGGGATCATCAAGTCATCAGGTGTGATGGCAAGCACTCTTACTTGATAAGCCATCTTGTTGGTCCAGTCGAATCACCTCTTCTTTTGTATTGATGAAGGATAAAAATATTTCAAATTGCCTTGAAAGTACAGAATTATGCCATTATTTGTACTCCTTGATCATTAAAAATTACTTGGTATCTGGGTGTGGTGGTGCACACCTTTAATCCCAGCACTCTGGAGGCGAAGGCAGGTGAATCTCTGCATTCAAGGCCAACCTGCTCTACAGAGTGAGTTCCATGACAACGAGTACTGTAGGGAGGGGAGTGGGAGGAGGCCTGGGGGGGGGGACAACTTGGCTTTAAGGGTGTGGTGACAGCAAGTACTTTTACAAAGAGAAACCCTGTGCTTTGGGGGGTGGGGGCGGAAAGGGACCTGGCTTTAAGGATGTGTCTCCTGGCAGGCTTGTCGTGCTCCAGTGTATGGGCAGCACAAATTGGATTTAATGGGTTAGAGATTCATACATTAAAGGAAAAGGGCACAGAGTTAGGAGGGGATGGGGAAGCAGGGGGTGGAGATGGGGGAGGGTGGTAGTGAATATGATCAGTATCGTTGTGTATGTCTCAAAGAATAAGATAAAAAAGGACTTGTAAAAGTAAGTCTAATAGTCATCTTTTCTTCCTTTCAGTGGTGGGATCAACAAGTTGATTTTTATACTGCTTTCTTACACCATTTGGCACAATTAGTGCCAGCAATTTATTTTGCTGAGATGGACCCAGATTTGGAAAAGCAAGAAGAGAATGTACAAACATCAATATTCACTCCATTGGAATGGTACTTATTTGGAGAGGATCCGGATATTTGCTTAGAGAAATTAAAGCACAGTGGAGCATTTCAGTTGTGTGGGAAGGTTTTCAAAAGTGGAGAAACAACATATTCTTGTAGGTAAGCCTCAGACATCTATAGGATTGGTTATAATTTATGGGTTATAGTTTGCATCATGCCTCACAATGTCTTTTCCCTGGTTTGTCTATAGTATATTTAATCTTAAATTCCTTTTACCTCATGCTTTAAATCCATATTTGCTCATAGAGTTTGCTTTCTAATATATGATTTTTCTTTCTTTTTTCTTTTTTTTTGGTTTTTCGAGACAGGGTTTCTCTGTAGCTTTGGAGCCTGTCCTGAAACTAGTTCTTGTAGACCAGGTTGGCCTCAAACTCACAGAGATTCACCTGTCTCTGCCTCCCAAGTGCTGGGATTAAAGGTGTGCGCCAACACCGCCTGGCATAATCTATGATTTCTTATTAAACACTTCTCTCACTCTTTTTTCTGTTCTTCAAAAGTATTAAAGAAATAGATCTTTGCATTGTATACATGTAATGTAGTCAGCATACTTTATTTGAAACTTTTGATATCAGGTATATTGCAGAATTCTGACAACTTCCTCAACAGTATCTTAGGACCTTGTAATCACACAGCAAGATTTCTGTAAGAGGTCTGAGTAATCATAAAGATATACTCACGAGTAACATAGAGCCTATGGTCACATGCCATGCCAAACACACACACACACACACACACACACACACACACACACAAGTATATATACTTAATTATCTTTTAGATAGGGTTTCATTCTGTTGCCTTTGCTGGCCTAGAACTCACTATGAAATTACAGGCCTGAGCCCCAATATCCAGGTTTTGTACATGTGTTAAAATTTATGCTTGTGTACATTTGTTTGCTTGCTTTGTTTTGCTTTTCGCCACTAACTGAAATTTGGTTCAAACCCACAAAGTAACAAAACCTTCCATAATTTTTGGTTTTTAGGTAGGTCAAGAGTTGTGTGGGAACAGCTGGAATATAGATTAGTGTAAGAGGTCAGTTGTATGGCAGGTGTAGGCCTTTTGTTTTGGGTAAAGAAATTGTCTTAAATATCATTGTATATCAGAGAAGATTCTTACTCTACATTCCTGCTTGAAATTTTTGATTTTTTTTTAAATCTATTTATTTATTATGTATACTGTATTCTCGGTATTCTGTCTGCATGTATGCCTGCAGGCCAGAAGAGGCACCAGATCTCATTACAGATGGCTGTGAGCCACCATGTGGTTGCTGGGAAGTGAACTCAGGACCTTTGGAAGAGCAGTCAGTGCTCTTAACCAATGAGTCATCATCTCTTCAGCCCCCAAATTTTTGATTTTTTTTTTAATGCTTTTAATTTTTATTTATTTATTGAGACAGGAACATATTATGTAGCCTTATCTGGCCAAGAACTCCCGGTATAGACCAGGATGGCCTCAAACTCAGAGATCTACTTGGGACTTAAAGGTGTGTACCTCCATGCCCAGTGGAAATTTTTGACTTTAGATATTAGCACCACTTTTTGTTTTTCTTCTTTGTTTACTTGAGGTCATTTAGGTTATAACTATGCCTTTTTAGACTTTATCAGCAGAGTTTCATGGCTTATGTTTGATTGTCATTTTAGGCTTCACTGAGTATGTATGGTTAATAGTTTTGTGTATCCTACAATGTTTTTATTTTATGCTTGCATGTCTGTATACCATGTGTGTGCCTGGTACCACAGAGTTCAGAAAAGGGGACCTCTGGAACTGGAGTTACAGGCAGTTGTGAACTGCCTTATGGGTGTTGAGAATCGAATCCAGGTCCTCTTAGAAGAGCAGCCAGTGCTTTTAATCGCAGAAGCATCACTTCAGCCCTTAGTTAAGTTTTCAAAAACTGTTTTTTATTTTGTTACTTTCTCAGGAAAAAATAAGTTAAACTCTTGCATTTGTATTATATTTTCTATATTGTATAACGATTTAGTTTTTCTCTTATAAATTTGAAACCAAAGCACAGTTTCAACTACAGCATATAAACATTTGTAGCCATCATCTTTCCAAAATTTCTTAGAAACATTGTGACAGAGAGGTTAGTGTGTAGAAACCATGATTGCTGTTAAACAGGCCACAGTGTCTAGGATAGTTCCCTCTATACCAAGAAAAGACATTACTAATTAATTCGAAAGTGTTAGTAGTGCCAAGGGAGATTATTTTAGAGATCTATAAGTTGTCAAAATAAGTAAGTAACTGTGGGGTACACAGCCCAATACATCTGCAATACAACCCTTATACCTATGGAATAGTCTAGAAAAGGTGGGGTGGAGGTAAGGGGATTTTAAGAGTCAGAAGACCAGGGCACCTGATACTAGATAGTGTCTTTCTAAACATGACAGGGAAGGTACACCCATGAAATCTCAACATTACAGTGTCCTAAATAAGATCTGCTTAATGATAGCACCAGTTGACATGCCAGCGTGGACAGGAAGATTTCACAAGGTCTTACCCTAGATCAAGTGCTGCTGGCAACCAGTGACTGATGAGAGAGGAAAAGTCTGTTTTCTCCAGGGACAAGCTCCTTGGTGGGCAGCCCCAAACACATACACACATGAGCAACACTAAATGGACTTAGTAGGGTGTATGCATGTGCGTGTACGTGTGTGTGTGTGTGTGTGTGTGTGTAATGAAGAGGTCATGTGTTTGAGAGGAAGTGGAAAAGGACACAGAACAAGTTTCAGGGGAAAGAGGGAGGCGTAGAGATTATGTGAAACACAGTATTCATATAGAATTCTCAAAAATAAAATTTAAATTAGAAACTAATCTAAACAAATTAGAAGATATATTTTTACAGAGAATTTTAAGAATTTTGGATAACCTGCCGGGCAGTGGTGGCACACGCCTTTAATCCCAGCACTCAGGAGGCAGAGGCAGGCGGATCTCTGTGAGTTCAAGACCAGCCTGGTCTATAAGACCTAGTTCCAGGACAGGCTCCAAAGCCACAGAGAAACCCTGTCTCGAAAAACCAAAAAAAAAAAAAAAGAATTTTGGATAACCTTTATGTCCTATCAGCTGTTTAAAATTCATCCTCTCCCCCCCCCTTTCCTCCTTCCTCCAGTCCTAAAATTCCTTTTGTGTATGTATGTAGTTTTGAGACAGGATCTTAGTATGTAGTGCAAACTAGCCTGATCTCACTCTGTAGCTCAGGCTGCCATTCAGCTCTCAGCAGCTCTCCTGCCTTGGCCTCGAGAGTGCAGAAGTGCAGGTATGTGCCACCACACCCAACTCTGAGTTTGTCTCTTCACATATTTAAAAACTTGAATTCTGTACCTTGTAGTAACTTATGTTTCTCTGAAAATATGAAATAGAATTGTGTACCGTAAACATTTGTAAGGAAAGAGCAAAGAGAGATTTTTGTTGACGCAGAGGTTACTTCTTGTGTGCCAGGTGCTGTTCTAGGTGTTTGGGATCCATCAATATAGAAAAGAAAGATCCTCCCCACTGTAATGCTTATATTCCAATAAATTTCATCTGTATTGAAACCTTGGTTATAGTGCACAGTGTTTATAAAATGTAGCAATTTTCTTCATGGCAGATAATGAAGAAAAACATAGTTTCCAATGTAATTTTCATATAATTTTCCACATAATTAACAGTTCGAAGCGAGGTAACACTAAAAATTATAAACTAAACATCCTATGCTCTTGAATGTGTTAGAAATGAGACTGAAATTATGACAACAGTGTTGTCTGTGTTTCAAAGTGTTCTTTTGTTTCGTTTTTTCAAGACAGGGTTTCTCTTTGTAGCCCTGGCTGCCCTGGAACTCACTCTGTAGACCAGGCTAGCCTCAAACTTACAGAGATCTGTCTGCCTCTGTCTCCTGAGTGCTAGGTCAAAGTGTTCTTCTTAGAACTCAGGTTTTGGGGCATTTTTGTGTTCATTTTGTCAACACGTAGGAAGCTCGTTCATTTTATAATACCTTAAGTATTAGTGCACATTGGTTTTCAGAATCTAATTCTTTATCTTTTTCAGGGATTGTGCAATTGATCCAACATGTGTTCTCTGTATGGACTGCTTCCAGAGTAGTGTTCATAAAAACCATCGTTACAAGGTATGAAAAAATACATAAAATTATATAGGAAGAATCTGATGACTATCTAGTCCAAATTTTTGAGCAATGTTTCATTTCCTGCTAAATGGTACTGATGTGTAGTTAAATCGGTCCAATGCTCTCTCAAGAAGTCTCTCCTTACAACATTTTGTTGTGACATTAACAAGACAGTATAAAGCATATAAATGACTTAAAGAATAAATAAAAGCTGCCAGGCATTGGTGGCACACGCCTTTGATCCCAACACAGGAGGCAGAGGCAGGCAGATCTCTGTGAGTTTCAGGACAGCCTGGTCTACACAGAGAAACCCTGTCCCAAAAAACAAAAATAAATGAATAAGTTAAATTAAATAAAAATAAACCTTAAAAATAAGTAAATAAATAAATAAAGCCCCAAACCTATGAACTACTGTCAAGTCAAGGACTGGGACAAGGTAGGTTTAAGGAGCTCTGCCTTTGTCCCTTCTGGACCTCAGTCAGTCACTTTACCCTTCCTTGAGAACACTCTTCACTCTGTTTTATGGTAGTAGTGTCTTTGACTTTTTCTCGTTCCAATATATCCCTTAAATCATAGTGGAAAGTTTTATCTATTTTGAACTTTATATAGACGGATTCATATGGTACATAGTTCTTGTTGAATAACCTTATATATGTAGCTATAGTTTATTGGTCTTGATAAACTATGGTGTCTTTACTCACTATGCTGCATGTGGATGTGTGGATTGTTCCAACTTGGTACTGTTAATTCTACTGTGAACATGTTTGGTACACATAGAGGATTTCTCTAGGTTGTATATCTAGAAAAGAATTGTTCTAGGGCATATAGATCTTTAGCCATACTTGGATAATGTATGAAGAGATTGTATCAGTTACAGAGTCTTAAGCTTTATGTGTGATTTCCAGGTTCCCACATCCTCAGATGATCGGCCCTGTGAGTTGTTTTAAAGTTAATTATTCTCAGGACCTCCGGAGTGCAGTAGGCAGCACGGCAGCCTCACAATTTAGTTCTTGTTGTGCTCCCCTAATTAATTATTAGGGCCTGACGTTTTGTCTTTTCTGTTGAGTTATTAGACAATCTTGTTATTGGAGCAAAAATGTATTTCTCAAATAGTAGTGTGGTTCTATATTCTGGGATCAAACAGACACGATAATTGATATTTCTCTTTAATTTATATATATATACATGATATACACTTATAATATACATTTATATATAAATATAAATCATGCTTCAAGTACTGTGTAAAATGTAAATAACATTTTAAAGATACATTGTCCTTATCTTTATTAAAACTTCTAGGCCAGCCTGGGCTACATAGAAAGACAGACTTTTGAAAAACAAATTAAAAAAATTATGTCCACAAGCTTAAAGAAATTACTCTTCAGACTGGGTGTGGTGGCACACCTTTAATCCCAGCACTCGGGAGGCAGAGCCAGGTGGATCTCTGTGAGTTTGAGGCCAGCCTGATGTACAGAGTGAGTTCCAGGATAGGCTCAAAAGCTACACAAAGAAACCCTGTCTCAAAAAAAAAATAAAAAATAAAAAAGAAATTACTCTTCAAAGGAGTACATGGAAAATGGAACGTTTTTACAGTTGATCACACACAGAACTTTAATGGTATTGAAATTCCCTCAGTCTGCACTCAAAGTTAGCAGCGTTAATGCCATTGTTAAACTTTGTATATTATCTGTACCTTGTGTAGATTCTTTTGGCAAGAAATCCCTAATAAAAGAAAGAAATATAGCCTGTGATAGTAGTGCACGCCTTTAATCCCAGCATTCGGGAGGCAGAGGCAGGTAGATCTCTGTGAGTTCGAGGCCAACCTGGTCTACAGAGCGAGTTCCAGGACAGCCAGGACCACACAGAGAAACCCTATCTTGCAAACAGAACAGAACAGAACAAGAACCCCAAAAACAAACATTTGGAAGAAATATGAAGGTGTGTGTAAGGGCAAGAGCAGACTCCATCTCTAGATGGTGGGGCAAAAAGGCAGCTGTAATTTTTATTTATATTCTTCTGTACTATTCAAAGTTTCCCACATAATTTTCAGTATATTGCCTAGGTAAATATATAATTTTGTTTGAGTCTTTGTGTGCTGGGGGTTGAATTTAGAGCCTTACACAAGATAGACAAGCACTTTATCACGGAGCTAGATTCCCAGTCCTTATTTGTTGATCTTGGCAGTGCCAGAGATTGAATCCAGCGTGATTTGTACACACGTCAGGCAAGAGCTCTATCGTGAAGCTATAACCCAACCTAATCAATATGTTTTTTGAGGTGAAGGTAGCGAGAATTGAATTTAGATTTCATATGTGCTATGCAAGTGCTCTACCACTGAGCTATATTCCCAGATCTAGTAATTTTCTAATGCTATAATATTTGTGTGTATGTTTTGCGTATTTCTGAGACAGGCTGTCACTCTGTGGTCCTGGCTAGCCTAGAACTCACCTTTTAGCACGATCCTTGAACTATTTACTACAGGTTGGTCTTGAGCTGGCAGTAATTGTCCTGTTTCATCCTCTCAGATTTGAAGACAAAATGCAAATATATATGCATCATGCAGAACAGAATTCTAGACTATATAAAGTCTGCTGATTCTAAAATGCACCCTAATAGCTGTTTTGTCTTTCTTTTTGTTTTATAGACAGGGGTGTAGCCCAGGCTGGTCTTGAACTCAGAGATCTACTAGTCTCTGCCTCTTAAGGGCCAGGATTAGAGGTGTATGCTACCATACCTGACACTAATAGCTATTTTTATAATTAAATCTTAGCTGCCAGCTTTGCTTATTGTTTGGTTCTTTTGATCTTAACAGCCCAATTCATTTTTAACAAATGTTAAAGTTTCTATATCCTGATACTATGAGAGACATAGAAGGTAAGAAATATACAAGGTCTGACCTGCATCCACAGAAGGTATAGAGCCAAGTGGGGATACAGGACACATAGATCAGACAGAGATATGAATAGGAAAGGGATGGAGAAAAGGAGATTGTGGGTGGTTTTGCTTTCATCTCTGGGTATGTTCTAATTGGCTTTGAGATGTGTTCAGTAAAAGACTATCAACTCAAGCAGGCCTGATTCTTGGTATCAGCTTCTAGATACCAGAAGACTCAAATGAATGTGGAGCTGGGCGGTGGTGGTGCCTGTCATTAATCTGAGCCCTGGGAGGAAGAGGCAGGCTTATCTCTGTAAGTTCAAGGCCAGTCTGGTCTACACAGAGTGACTTCCAGGACAGACTCCAAAGCTACAGAAAAACCCTGTTTTGAGAAACAAAACAACAACAACAACAAAAAAGTTGTGTTATGCTCTTCGAATTAACTTACATATCAAATCAAATAATTGGTCACCTCTGAAGGGACAATAGTAAAGTGAGTAGCAGAAGATATGCTGTTAAATGTGGCTCAAATTTTGTTTCTTTGTTCTCAAATACTGTCTTGGACCTCTTTTGGCACTGAAGGTTTTTCTTGGTCTTCTGTTCTTTATATACTTTTCATGTTCAATACTGTGTTGCTTTAGACCAGCGGTTCTCAACCTGTGGGTTGCATCCCCTTTTGAGGTCTACCAAAGGCCGTCAGAAAACACAGATATTTCCGTTATGATTCATAACAGTAGCAAAATTACAATTATTAAGTAGCAACAAAAATAATTTCATGATTGGAAGTCACCATAACATTAGGAACTGTATTAAAGGACTCAGCATTAGGGAGATGGAGAACCACTGCTTTAGACAAACATCATATGATGCTGAGAAGAGAAAACCCAGGGCTTTGGCATGTAGTCCATCACTGAGCTACATTCCAGCCTCCCTCCTCTGGTTTGTGTGTTTGTTTTTTGAGACGTGTAGGAATCAGGTCTATCCTCCCACTGTGTGGGTTCTAGAGATCAAGCTCAGGCCATCAGGCTTGGCAGCAGGCTTGCCTGCCCTTTGCTTTGTGAGCTGTGCCATCAGCCGAAGCTTTTATTTTTATATGAAAAAGTATATATATTAAATTAATATTAAGTATATTAAAACACACTTGAGACTTGGTACATAAAGGTAGATTGTTTGAGATTGAAGGATCTGTGTTTTTAATTTTGAAAAATTTGTTCCTCAATTTCTGTTATTATAAAATGCTTATAAAATTTACTCTCTGAGCCATTTTTAAGTGTGTGTACAGCTTGGTAGCATTAAGTATTTTAAACTCATACTGTGTTCCCATTGCATCCATCTCCATAATTCATTTCACTTTGTGAAACGCAAACACATTAAACAATGGCTTTCCATGCCTTGCTTTCCCCCTGGTAGCCATTATCCTACATTCTGTCTCTGTGAATGTGACTTCTGTAAGTGCTTCATATTAATGAAATAAGGCAATGTATGTCTTTTGTGACTGGCTTGATTTAACATAATGCTCTCAAGGTTTAAATGTGGTATATACCAAAATTTCCTCCGTTTTTAAGTTTGAATAATAATCTACTATATAGCACATTTTGATTATCTGTGTACCTATTGATAAACTCAAATTGTTTTAACAAAATTTTGGTAGATTCAGGTGAGGTCTTTTTCTTGTGTTGCTGTGCTAATTTTAAACACTCATTAAAAGAACATGGGTCAAGGCTGGAGCTTGTTTAGTGTTTAAGAGCACTGACTGCTCTTGCAGAGGACCCAAGTTCATTTTCCAGCACCTGGCAGCCCACAACCATCTGTAACTCCAGTCCCAGGGGATCTGCAGCCATTTCCTGACCATCACAGGCACACAAAATTGCATGTAGGCAAAATACTCCCACACATGAAATAATAACTCTGAAAAGAAATAAAAACAAGAAGGGTATGAGAGCTGAGCATTGTGGACATACCTGTAATTCTAGTACCAGGGAGGTTGAGGCATGATTAAAAACTCAAGGCCTCACTGGACTGTATAGAATCCTGTCTCAGCAACAGATGAGATGCAGAGATATTCTTATAATTGTCTCATATCAATCATTAAGCAGTCTCGTTATTCGAGAATAAGAATTTGCCTTTCTATTAACATTTTTTATAGTTTAATTGTACAGGGTTTTTTATTGTTGTCATTGCTTTGTTTTGTTTTGTTGGTTGTGGGGTTTGAACCCTGTGCTTCTTGGATATTAGATCAGTACTTAGGCATTTGAGCTACTACCCTGTACCTTGTTTCTTTTATGTATTATTTATTTCTATCCTTTTTCATTTTCTTTTGCCTTTCCTTACTGCTGTGTTATATACTTTAGAAACATTTTCTCTGAATATGTTTGTATTTTAAGTTTTTAATTATTTTTGAGATTGAGTCTCACTATATAGCCTTGGATGGTGTGGAACTCACTATGTAGACCAAACTGGTCTTGAACTCAGAGAGGTCTGCCTGCCTCTGTTTCCCAAGTGATGGTCTCACTGTATATTCTTGGTTGACCTGGAACTTACTATGGAAACCACTCTGGCCTCAAATTCAGAGACCCACCTGCCTCGTGATAGCTGAGATTAAAGATATACAACCATCATGCCTGGCAGATTTGCTAAATTTTGTTCCTAGATTTTGTGCTCTGTTTTTGTGATACTACCTATTCTACTTATATTTGCTTTTATATAAAATACACATTTATTTTTTTCAAATTCACATATTTTGATATCTTTATCAAATCTTACAAAATTTCATATATATGTCTTATTTGTTACTTCTCCAATGGTTGCCTCATTATTAAGGCCTCTATCTTATTTTTCTCCTTCTTGACCTTTTATCTAGACTCAAGTGTTTTAGTTTGTTTTGTTTTGAGTTCCCCCCAAGACCAGTTTCTCATGTAGAAGTGAGGTTAGTCTGGAACTCTCTCTGTAGCTGAGACTGACTTTGACCCATCTCCCTGCTTTCACTACTTACATGTGAGGCTTATAAACGTGTCAGTCTGTCTAGTTTTAATCTCACTGTCCTGTGAGTCCTTCCTATTACCCATGTAATAGTTGATTCTCTTACTGCATTCACAGTTGCTGACTTTCTGAAGTTCAGGCAATACAATGTTTCCATTCCTCTACCAGATTCCTATTGTGATTTGTTCTTAGCTCTGAAGTTAACTATTTTAGAATTATGACCCCCTTTCCTGAAAGGCTTCTCAGATGAATGAAGTTCCTTCTTTAGTACAGGGTCAATAAACTGCGGCCTGAGTAAAATCTGGCTTGAGTGTGTGGATCGCAAGCTAAGAAAGGCTTCTGTAATGTTAGCTGCTGAAAGTGTGGCTCACAGGTGGTCTGTGCTCCCTCACTGTATGTTTGAAGGGGAAGTCCTAAGAAAAAGTCTAGGTCACATTGTTCTTATCCTCTACCTGAATTAGTATATTTTAGGTTTTCTTTTTTACCCCTAGGAACACTGAAAGGAAAATGATTTTAGTTGCTATAGGAAATTAATGTAAATGAAGATACTGTATTAAATATTTCTTAATTACTATGTATCATTATATTGATTTTGAAGAGCTAAAAATAAATAAATAAATACAAGCTGGGGGTGGTGGTGCATGCTTTTAATTCCAGCACTCAACAGGCAGAGACAGGCGGATCTCTGTGACTTTGAGGCCAGCCTGGTCTACAGAGCAAGTTCCAGGACAGGCTCCAAAGTTACACAGAGAAACCCTGTCTCGAAAAACCAAAAAAAAAAAAAAAAACAAAACTATGTAATAAAAAAAAGAAAATTCATACTCAAGCATTCTAGATTATAAAGATTTTTCTTTTACTTTCATTCTCCATTAATTCACACTTAATCAAAAAGCTATTATTTTTAAAATGTGAAGTCATATTTCAAAAACTTACACATTCAGAAGGTCCATTTTTGTTATGTTGAAATATTCAGGTAGTTGGTGTTTCTTTGGTAACTAACTAAAATGTTCTTTGTTCTATCCTGATTCTTTTATATCAAATATAACTAAGATTGATGTGTTGGTGGATATTTATTATTTGAATCAAACTTCTTACTTTTCATTGCTTTATAAGAAAGTTTGGCAACTCAGTTTTCATTTTTTAGATGCATACTTCTACTGGAGGAGGGTTCTGTGACTGTGGAGACACAGAAGCCTGGAAAACCGGCCCCTTCTGTATGGATCATGAACCTGGAAGAGCAGGTACTACAAAAGAGGTAAGAAGCTTAATTGCCATTTGAAATTTTCTGAAATTTGATGAGAATAAATGTTATAAATATATGTGGGTTAAGATGGATTCCATTTAGAATCCAATATTTTTGTTCTAAAAGTTAATTATAAGAACATTTTGTGCCGGGCGGTGGTGGCGCACGCCTTTAATCCCAGCACTCGGGAGGCAGAGGCAGGCGGATATCTGTGAGTTCGAAGTCAGCCTGGTCTACAAGAGCTAGTTCCAGGACAGGCTCCAAAGCCACAGAGAAACCCTGTCTCGAAAACCAAAACCAAACAAACAAACAAAACCGTTTTGTTTTCTACTCTAAATAAAATTTTCTCCAAAGGGAATGAATGCACACATGCCCAAAATGAATTCAAAATACTTTTTTGTGTGTAGTATATGATTTTATTTCTCAAATATGGAGTGAGTTTTAAATATCATTTTGTGTATCATCGAGCAGCTCATCCACAGTCTGTTTATGATTGCATTAAGTTAATGCATCAAAACCAAATCTAGCTTGATTTTTAGGTCTTTTTTCTTTTTGAAAGATTTATTTATTGTGTATACAGTGTTCCTCTGCATGTAATGTATGCCTACATGCCAGAAGAGGGCACCAGATCTCATTACAGATGGGCGTGAGCCACCATGTGGGTGCTGGGAATTCAACTCAGGACCTCGGAAGAGCAACCAGTGCTCTTAACCACTGAGCCATCTCTCCAGCCCTCAAAATACTTTTTGTTAGTCAACATGAACAATAAGGATATATAATGTACAACCCCCAAAAAACAAAATGAAATTGTTAATAGATAAGAACAGAATATAATGAATTTGAAAACAAAGTGAACACATGAATTCAGTAATTGCTTTTCTTAAAGTGAAAGATAAAAGACAAAATGACTCAGTGGATACATCTTTTGTTGACTGAGACTGATCTTTTTTTTTTTTTTTTTGGTTTTTCAAGACAGGTTTCTCTGTGTAGTTCCACAGCCCTTCCTGGAACTCACTCTGTAGACCAGGCTGTCGTGAACTCACAGAGATCCGCCTGCCTCTGCCTCTGGAGTGCTGGGATTAAAGGCATGCACCACCACCACCCAGTCAGTGGATGGATAACAGTTTAGTCAAGGAAAAACTTGAGCAAGTCTGGATATAGACACTTAGATAGGAGGTGGGAGAGAGCTAAAGGACCACAGATACAGGTGAAGTATGGGACCCACAAAAGACTGTTGAAGGATTCTCAGGTAATATGCCTAAAAGTGAATTATTGGTTTTGTTCTTTTGAGGCAGGGTCTCATTACATAATCCTGGTTGTCCTGGGACTTGCTATGTAGACTAGGCTGGTTCAAACTCACAGAGATCCTCCTGCCTCTGCCTCCCAAGTACTGGGAACACTGCACTCAACTATAAAAATGAATTAATCAGACAGTGCAAGGTACTGATCAAAAGCCAAGGGACTACTTGGTAGGTAACCATTGGAATACTTGGCAAAATTGCCACCATGTAGCATTCCCCTCCAAACACCATGCTCACAAGGTTTCATAGAAATCTTTGAGAATTTCAAGGATTATATACTTTTTATGCCCTTTCAACTATTCTGGATCTCCATATAAGCAGTGAACACATCTGAGGGCCAGATGATGCTCTTTGCTGAATTTTTGTTTGAATATCTCCCTAGGTATTAGAGTTGGGTATTGAAATCTTCTGCCTTTATTGTGGATGGACCTATGTGGCCTGTTAAGCCTTTTGACATTTGTTTTATGAAATTGATGGCCCCCAGATTTAGTGCATAGATACTTACAATAGCTATATCCTCTTGATTGTTCCTTTTATTACTATGTAGTGATTCCCTTTGGTTTGAGTCTTGAGGAATTGCAATGCCAGCTTGTTTACAGCTTCCCTCTGTTTGGGAGGCTGGTTTCTGACCTTTGACTCCCAGTTTTTGGATGTCTTTGCTAATTATGTGAATTTCTTGGTGATAACAGATAGTTGGATCTTGTTTTTTAATTCAGTTTTAGTCTTTAAATTGAAAGGTCAAGGGAATTTGTATTCAAGGTTATTGTTGAGGTTATTGTTCAAGATTTACTATTACTGATGGTTTTGTTGGTTTCTAGTCATTGGGAGTTCATTTCTGGCTCTCCTGATAGTTGTCAGAGGTTTGTTGACTTGCCAGGTTGGATATGACTGGTCCTTTACATTTCTCTGTCTTCTTGTGCCATGTATGCTTTCTTGTGTTCTTGCGGATACAGCTGACTTTCTTCTCTGGTGAAGTGCTTCCTGAAGTGCTGATCTAGCTGTCATGAACTGCCTTCACATGTACTCATCTTGAATACTCATTTCTATGTCACCTTTACTTGATAACTTTTCAGGGGATAGCAGTTTGGTTTGACAGTTTCAGGGCTCGCACTATATTATATCGCACGTTTCCTGGCTTTGAGTGTTGCTGAGGAAAGTTTAATGTCGTTCTGATCTTTCTGCCTCTGAATGTGAGTTGGTTTTTTTTTTTTTTAATAGATGTTAGTATTCTCTGTTTCATTCAAATTTAGATATATGCCATGGAGAGGTTCTCCTCTGGACATATTTAAGAAATTCTTGATTATAATTTTTAAAAGTAGATTGTCTAAGCTTCTTTATGTAATTTGCCATAACTTCTGCTAGGCCATGAATACATAGGTTAGGTCTCTTGAATGTATCTGAGATTGCTTACAAGTTTTGGTTATCTGCATAATTTTTTTTCCTTTATGTATACCTGTATGTGTTACTATCTCTGAAGTTTGTCCTTAATCCTTGGTCTTGATCTGCTATGTCTTTTTTTTGTTTGTTTGTTTGTTTTGTTTTCATTGTCTCAAAATTAGTGATACTTTCATCCGTCTGTATCTTTCTTGTGTGGATCCTAATTGACTTCTTAACCATTTATGGAAGTCCTCTATATGGTTGCTGACCCTTTTTAAGGAAATAATCTCTGAACTCTCTAAGCATTTTAGCTATCTCATTACCTTTGTTCTGGTATTTAAAAGTTGTGAGTTCTGTAAGAATGGCCAAGATCAAAAACACTGATGACAGCTTTTACTGGAGAGGATGTGGGGTAAAGGGAACACTCCTGCATTGCTGGTGGAAGTGCAAGTTGGTACAGCCCCTTTGGATGTCAGTGTGGTGATTTCTTAGAAAATTAGGAAACAACCTTCCTCAAGACCCAGTAATACCACTTTTGGGTATGTATTCAAAGGATGCTCAATTGTGCCACAAGGACAAGTGCTCAACTATGTTTATAGCAGCATTGTTTGTCATAGCCAGAACCTGGAAACAACCTAAATGTCCCTCGACCGAAGAATGGATAAGGAAAATGTGGTACATTTACACAGCAGAAAAAAAAAATGACATCTTAAAATTTGTGGTCAAATGGATGGAGCTAGAAAACATCATTTTGAATGAGGTAACCTAGACCCAGAAAGACAATTATCATATGTACTCACTCATAAGTGGCTTTTAGACATAAGCAAAGAAAAATCAGCCTACAGTCTACAATCCCAGAGACAGCAATGAGGACCCTAAGAGACATACATGGTTCTAAACTACATGGAACGTAGAAAAAGACAAGATCTCCTGAGTAAATTGGGAGCATGGGGACCATGGGAGAGGGTAGAAGGGGAGGGGAGAGGAAGCGGCGGAGTGGAGAAAAGTATATAGCTCAATAAGAAAAAAAAAGTTGGGGCTGGAAAGATGGCTCAGTGGTTAAGAGTACTGACTGCTCTTCCAGAGGACCCAGGTTCAATTCCCAGCACCCACATGGCATCTCACAACTGTCTGAAGATCCAGTTGCAGAGGATCTGACACCTTCACACCAATGCACATAAAATAAAGTTAAATAAACCATAAAAAATATTAAAAAAAAAGAAAAAAGTTGTGAGTTTGTGGAAGTGTAGTATAAAGCTGTATTTTTTGTATCTTTTGTTGTGCTTTGTGCATGTATTGGGAGTTAAGTGGCCTCTGGGTTTTGTTCTCCTTTTTTCCACTGTTTTGTTGATTTGTTTTGTTTTATGTGAGCCCTCCTGGTGCTTTGTCTTTATGTTCATTTGGGGAAAGCTGACTGAAGGATAGGCTTGACTACAGTCCCAGTTCCTGTGCTTCACCTTAGACCCCAGCATGGCTTTGAGACAGTAGCACTAAGGTGCTGATTGGAGAAACACACTATGTAGTTGTTTTTTGGTTTGGGGCTAAGGGTGTCAGTAAGTCAGGGAGTGAAGAGGGAATAGGGGAAAGGGGAGAGGAGAGGAAGTAAGAATAAGCAAGGTATATGGGCTAGAGGGATGAGACGCAATAAGAATTGTCTATTAGGTGTAGAGAAAATAATCTGTTACTGACTGTGTTTGTACATATCTGTGAGTGTACTGAAAGCCTTTCCTTGACTGCTGTTTTCTTTGTATTTGTTTCTTTGTTTGATACAAGCTCCAACAGTGTAGCCTAAGCTGGCCTGAAACTTGCTGAGTAGCCTAGGCCAGCCAGCCCCTAACTCTACTTACTGATCATCCTGCCTCAGCCTACCAAGTGTTGGGATTGCAGGCGTGTACCATTTAATGGTTGTCTGTTTAGCACCTGAAACCCAGGAGCAAAGGTTGAGAATGTTGAGAATGTTGCAACATTGAAAATGTTGCAACTGAGGGAGCATGCCAGACTGCAGGGAAATTATTTACTTGAGTATGAGCTACTTTTTAGCAGGTATACCCCTTAAAATGATACCCCCACTCACAGCAACCATTAACTGCCAGCTGTCAGTCAGGATAGGGTGGGGCCTCAGGTGTCCTCTCTATGAGAAAATAATGAGAAGCCCAGTCTTGTGTAAGTTTTGTGTATGTAACCACAGCTGCTATGAATGCATGAGGCAGGCAGTGGCTGTGTCATGTCCTGGGACATCTTTTTACCATACCCTATTCCTACTACACATAGCACCTTTTTCTCTTGCTCTGACACTTCTGCTCCCCCTTGTCTTCAGCCGTGTTCTCTGAGCCTTGGAGGGTGTCATACCAATGCCTCAATTAGGCCTTAGCACTCCATCCTCTATCATTTCCTGTTGGTACTTTAGCATGATGAGCCTCTGCATTAACTGTCTCTACAGCTATCGGGCTCTTCTTTGAGGACAGAGAACACTAGCATATGTGTATAAACATGAGTATTAGTAGGCAGTTTACTTTTTTTTGTGAGGTAGGGTCTTACTCCATAGATAGTGTTGTCACTGAGCTCATGGCTACCCTCCTGGCTTAGTCTCCCAAATGCTGCGATTAAGCGTGAGCCACCATGTACAGCTCAAATTGTACACTTAAGTGAGTAAATTGTAGTGATATCTGCTTATGCCACAATAAAGTTGTTATTAGCAGCTCACTTATGAAAGTCCATATTAAGTTAAAATACTTAATCTGGACATCACACAACCTTCAAAGTACCTTCTAGTTTATAACAACGATACCAGAAAAAATATAGAATATATAGGTGTTTTGTTTTGTTTGTTTGTTTTGTCTTTTAACAGAAAAACTGGTCGTCTTCATGAAGAACAAAAGATGGGGGAGGGGTGCTAGGGATGGGAGATTAAGTTAGATGTGGATGTCCAGCACTTGAGAGTCACAGCAGCCAAATGCAGTGTGTGGATCTCAAGAAACGTTTATAGAAGATAAGAGGAATGGAGCTGGGGAGATGGCTCAGTGCTTGAGATCATGTACTGCTTTTGCAGAAGTTCAGTTCCCAGCACTCACATCAGGCAGTTCCAAGGGGATCTGACATGACTGTCCTCTGCAGATGGATACGTGAAAACACACACGCACACGCGCACACACAAACCAACTAACTAAATAGGGGACTGGTTCCAGAGGATCTGGCACCCTCTTCTGGTCTCCAGGGGCACATGTGTGCTACAAACATGCAGGCAAAACATTCTTACACATAAAAATAAATAATAATTTTTTTTTCTGGCTTTTTGAGACAGAGTTTCTCTTTCTAGCCCTGGCTGTCCTGGAACTCGCTTTTTAAACCAGGCTGGCCTTGAACTCAGAGATTTGTCTGCCTCTGCTTCAGGAGTCCTGGGATTAAAGGAGTACATTACTACCGCCTGGCTAATAAATCTTTTAAAAAAGAAAATAAAAAGTAGACTCCTTTTAAAAGGGAGGAAGAATGATTAGGAAAATTGAATAAGTTCTGTTAGATAATATTTAATCATTAGTGTTTTTAGATAAAATAATGGTGTTATGATAGTTTTCTTATTAAAAGATACATACCATTGGGACCAGCCTAGGCCCTCTGCATGTGTGTGATAGTTGTGTAGCTTGATCTGTTTGTGGGGCTCCTGACAGTGGAATCAGTGCCTGTCCCTGGTGCTTGAGCAAGCTTTTGGGAACCCATTTCCCATGCTGGGTTGCCTCACCCAACCTTGATGCAGATGGAGGAAATTGGTCCTGCTTCAACTTGCTGTGCCATGTTTTGTTGACTCCTGTGGGTGGCCTGCCCCTTTCTGAATGGAGACAGAGGAGGAATGAGGGGGAGGATAAAAGGGAGGTGGAGGGAGGGAACCGGAGGAGAAACTGTGGTCAGTATGTAAAATAAACTTTAAAAAATTAATTAAAAAAAGATACATATCAAAGTACTGTATCGGGCATGGTGGCATATGCCTTTGATCCCAGCACTTAGAAGGTAGAGGCAGGTGAATCTCTGAGTTCAAGGATAGCCTGGTAGAAACAGCGAGTTCTAGGGTAGCCAGGGGTACACAGAAAAGCCCTGTTTCGAAAAGCAAAAAATAAAAAAACCAAAAATCAAAGTACTGGAGGATGAAAGTCATGATGACTGTATTTTACCTTAAAATATTTGAACAAGAATAAATAAAGCATGTGGAAAAATGTTGCACTATTAAGTTTAAATTAAGGGGTATTTAAAGGGTCTGTTTTTCTGCTTAAAATTTTTACTGATAAATTTTTTTTAAAAATTCACTGAATTGATTAACACTAAAGGAGTAAAAGTTTATAAATTGCTCCAGAGCATGGGAGAAAAGAAGGGGGGCTTTGTGCATTGTTCTAGGAAGCTAGAAAACACTGATGTTGGATCTAACAAGATGTAGGTGTTCTAGATCAGTCTTATTAACAGTTTCATGCTGAGACCCTAATACAGCATTAACAGGTGAATTCATGCATGTTAGGATACAACACAACAGGTTTTTTTTTAAAAAAATACTTTGTTTTTAATTGAGCTATATGTTTTTCCCCACTCCACTTCTTTCCTCCCCTCTCCCCTTCCACCTTCTTCCCTTGCTCCCCACACTCCCAATTTACTCTGGAGATCTTGTCTTTTTCTCCTTCCTAGGTGGATTGTAGGGCCCAGGTCTACCCATGCTCCTGGGGTTCATGTTGAGGACAGTTTCTGGTCAGCCAGCTGAAACATTCCTGTTTGTTCCTGTGCTCCCTCTGCCTCCCCTGGTGATTAGCTGTAGGGCATTGGTTACTCCATCTTGGGTGTGGCAATTTCCCACCTGCCTGGGGGGAATTCCTTGTGCTGCCGCTAGGTACTGAAGGATCTTCCCAAGGTTGAATAAACGGCTGAACTCCTTTCGAATGACCCAGGTGTCTTGTGTGTTCTTTTAATCTCCAGGCCCTTGCCCGGCTCGCTTACGGTACCGTGGCGTAGGAACTGTACCGAGAGGGTAACACAGAATCGGGTGTTACAGTGGATCCATGTTTTGGGTTTTTTTTGTTTGTTTTTTTATTATTCATCTTTATTTTACATCCCTGATGCAGCCCTCACCCCATCCTCCCTTTCCAATCTCCCCACTATTCCCCTCCCCCCATCCCTTCCTCTTCCATCTTCATCCAGGAAAGGGCAGGTCTTCTTTGAGTATCAATAAAACATGACACATTAATTTGCAGTAAGACTAAGTACCTCCCCATGTAGTCTGGGCAAGGTGAGCCAGTATTAGGAGTAGGGTCCCAGAAGTCAGTGAAAGAGTAGGAGACAGCCTCTGTTTCCGGAGTTAGGATTCCCAAAGAGGGGACCAAGCTACACAACTGTAACAACTATGCAGAGGGCCCAGGTCAGCCCCACGCAGGCTCCCTGGTTGTTGGTTCAGTCTCTGCAAACCCCTATGAGCTCAGGTTAGTTGATTATGAGCCTTCCCACGGTGTTCTCCCCCCCCCCCCAGGGTTTCTCTGTAGTCCATAGTGTTCTTGACCCCTTTGGTTCCTACACACTTTTCTTCTCAGGGTTCTCGAATTTCATCTATTGTTTGGCTGTGGGTCTCTGCATCTGCCTCCATCAGTTGCTGAACGGTGCCTCTTGATGACAGTTGGGCCAGGCACCAATCTGGTCACAGGAGACAGCCAGTTCAGGCTACTTCACTATTGCTAACCCTGAAATGTCTGCCCAAGCAGTGCCCCTCAGCACTCTGCACTCCGTTCCCCACTACATGATTGCTTATGTTCTCATCCCCACCTGCCTGTAATCCACTCCCAAAATCTCTTCTATTTCCCCTTCCCAGGGAGATCTGGTATCCCCCATGAACCTTCCTTGTTAGTCTCTCTGGGTCTGCACCACAACCGTTTTCACATTGCTGAAGGAACCCCTTCTTGGAACCCACTTGTGAAGAAGGTGCTTGTGTCTTAGCACATTTGGAGAAAATTTTCTTGGAAAGCATTTTCAATTTCTTTCAGGGATATTGACCTTAAATCAAAAGCCATACAAATTACATTTCATGTTGGAGCACCAGTGTTTCAGAAATAAGAGACAAGAGATCCATTGTTGCTGCTATTGAACCTGTTCTGGAAGAACTCCCAATCACATCAAAACTAGGCTGAGCTAAGATATGTAAATATTGCAAAGGACAAGGGGGAATAGTTATGATTGTAAGCGGGGGGAAAAAATAAACCCTCAAGAAAATTAACCAAAAAGTAATGAGAACCTACAATAGACTTTACAAAGATCTCTAG
This sequence comes from Ondatra zibethicus, assembly GCA_004026605.1. Taxonomy (NCBI): domain Eukaryota; kingdom Metazoa; phylum Chordata; class Mammalia; order Rodentia; family Cricetidae; genus Ondatra; species Ondatra zibethicus. The sequence goes on along the minus strand of PVIU01002537.1, from coordinate 100,716 downwards.
GTTTTGTTTGGTAGTATGCTGCTGTTCTTTGAGATAAAGAGTTTCATTGTATAGCCCAGGCTGGCCTGAAACTTAAATCCTTCCAAGCATGACCTTCCATTTACTGGGATTGTAGCTGATTACTACCATGTACACTGAAATAAACAAGCTACAACAAAATGCCTGCTTTTCTATTTAATATATTTGACAAATATTTATGAATGGCTATATAAAAAATACCTTTTAGGAAATGTAATAAAAGATATTCAATTCATTATGATAGAAAAAAGTGTAATTTGTAGATAGGAGGAGAGGGGAAAATAATTATGCTAGATTTATTCATTTACTTGTTCATTTGTTATTTGCTTATGAGCTACTCTTATATAGACCTGCCTGGCCTGGAACTCACTGCGTAGACTAGGCTGGTCTTGAACTCAGAGAGATCAGCCTGACTCTGCCTCCTGAGTACTAGGATTAAAGATGTGTCTCACCATGTCCAGAAAGCTAGCTTTATTTTTACAAAAACTGTATTTGGTCCCAAATAATCTGACCTTGAAAATTTTGGATTTAAAATTAGATTGAAAAAGAAATAAATATTCTGAAACTGTTTATCTGGGGGTGAGGGAAGGATGCTTTGAGTACCACATCAACTCCTGAAACATCGTGTATTCAGTATTGTATTCTCTCTGCTTTGATGAATATAATATTCATACTCTTCCAGGTACATGAAATTTTGCCAAGCTTAATGGAGAATCACCAAGCTTACCCATGCTGGACTAATAATACTGGTAGCTAGTTGTGTAGCCTTTAAAGAGGAGCTCTTTGCTATGCATGTAAAAGAAGTTTCTTTCATATTTCTGGTTAATTGTTAATTTTCTTGTTTTAGTTTTTGGTTGTTTTCATTAGCTTCTGGTTCTCTTGTTCCAGTTGAGTTTATTTCTAAGTTGCAAATGCTTTTCTTGAAACATTCCTTCATAAGCATCAGATATTGTCCATGAACTCAGCTTCTGATGCATGGTGGAAGCAAGAGTTTCTTTCTTTCAACTCTTCACCTAAGAGCACTTCTATGAATGGTTGGAAGAAAATGTTGAGGGGAGAAAAGGTGAGTGGGAATGTTGTCTTCTAATGTTGATATTAGTACTTTTGACATTACCTCTTTAACAAAGACCTCTGGGCAGAAAAGGTGACATGCTGAAGAGGAGTTAAAACTAAAATTATAGAGCATTGGTGAGAAGACAAAGTAGGTGTTAAAGAAAAGAGAGTAGGTCGGTGGTTTGGTCACTTATCCATCTTAACCATACTAAGAATACACTTTAGCTGTATATAATTATACTTACACTCTTATGTAATAGAATTCAAGCTTTTTTCCCCCCTTACAATACCAAATCTCTGTACCCAGTAACACTGAGTCCCTCTTTTCCCAGTCCTCAGCAATTGACTTTCTACTCTCTGTTCTGCAGTTGTGCTACTGCACATCCTCGGCAAATCAGAAATAATTGTTCTTTTGTGGTTGGCTAAGTTGTCATTTCTTGTCTTGTTTTATGGTGCTGAGGATCAAACTTGGCTCACAATAGGCAAAAGATTACCACTGAACTTCACCTTGGCCCCATTTCTTATTCTTTGTCATCAATACTTGCTGTTACTACTTCCAAAGCTACTATGAGAGTTGTTTTTACGTGTCTAGAGAGACAGCTGTGGATTCTGGGAACCAACCGAACTCTTTTATTTTTGGTTGTGAGCTTAGCCTTTAACTGCTGAGCCATCTCCCCAGCCCATAAGAATAGTTTTGTTTGTTTGTTTGTTTTGGTTTTTTGAGACAGACTTTCTCAGTCTGTCCTGGAACTAGCTCTTGTAGACCAGGCTGGCCTCAAATTTACAGAGATCCACCTGTCTCTGCCTCCCGAGTGCTGGGATTAAAGGCGTGTGCCACCACTGCCTGGCTCAAGAATAGTTCTTATAAATTATAAAGAATAGACAGTTGTTGCATAGTATTATTATAATGAAGCTGTTCATAAAGACAATGAAGAGAATTCACTGGGGGAAAGTATGAATAAAGGCACTCCACAGTCTGTTTCCTTCTGTCATCTGTAACTCTACCAAGAGCCTATGAGCTCAACTTGAATTGATTCCTAGTGGATATTGTAATGAACTCACTGAATGATTATTTTAAATATTTAACATTATCTTCCTTATCCATTTATTTGGATACAATCTCAGTATATTTCATTTTTGTTTCCTCACAGACCTTGAATTGCCCATTGAATGAAGAGGTAATTGCTCAAGCCAGGAAAATATTCCCTTCGGTGATAAAATACATTGTAGAAATGACTGTATGGGAAGAAGAGAAGGAATTGCCTCCAGAACTGCAGATAAGGTGGGAGCTGTCAAAAGCCACAGGCTTTAGTGGTAGCTGTTTAAATTGCCAAAGACAGTGTTGGCTATCTGCGTCTGTGGTCCTTCCTGTGCTAGGTAGGGCTTGCACATACAAGGCAAGTGCACTACTGTTGAGTCATATCCTAAGAAGACCCCTCCCTCCCTCCTGCCCTCTCTTCCCTTCCTTCTTCCCTTTCTCCTTTATGTTAGAATTTATTATGGTTTTGGAATATATATAAGCACAAACATTTTTTAGAATAGTTTTTTTCTTTTTTCCACTTTATTTTATTTTTTTAAAAAAGAAAACAATCTTTTTTCATTTTACATACCAATCTCAGTTCCCATTCCCTCCCATCTTCCCATTCCCTCTACCTTCCTACCCACCCCACCCACCATCTACTCCTCAGAGAGGGTAAGGCACATGGCTTTGAGGAAGGACCTACTGTGTCTAGGCTGAACAAGTTATCCGTCCAAGGAGAATGGGTTCCAAAAAGCCAGTGCACGCAATAGGGATAAATCCTGGTGCCACTGCCAGTGGCCCCTCAGTCTGCCCCAGCCATACAGCTGTCACCCACATTCAGAGGGACTAGTTTGGTCCTATTTTGGTTTCTACCCTGTCTGTTGGTGAGCTCCCATTAGCTCAGGTAACTGTTTCAGTGGTGAACCCATCATGGTCTTGACTTCTTTGCTCATATTCTCACTCTTCCACTCTTCAACTGGACTTTGGGAGCTCAGCTTAGTGCTCTGCTGTGGGTCTCTGCCTCTTTTTTCCTTCAGTTGCTGGATGAAATTTCTATGGTGACGTTTAAGACATGTTCATCAGTCTAACTACAGGGCAAGGCTAGTTCGGGCACCCTCTCCACTATTGCCTAGGGTCTTAGCTGGGGTCATTCTTTTATGGATTCCTGGGAAATTCTCTAGTGCCAGGTTTCTTGCTGGTGTAGGAGGTTTTTCTGTCTATGTGTTGCTTTCATTGGTTGAATAAAGAAACTGCCTTGGCCTTTTGATAGGACAGAACTTAGATAGGCGGAGTAGACAGAACAGAATGCTGGGAAGAAGGCAGAGTGGCAGCCACCATGAAGCTCCTGCCTGAGACTGATGCTGGTTAGAATCTTTCCCGGTAAGCCACGTCCTCGTGGTGTTATACAGATTGGTAGAAATGGGTTAAATCAAGATGTGAGACTTAGCCAATAAGAGACTAGAAATAATGGTCCAGGCAGTGATTTAATTAATACAATTTCTGTGTGGTTATTTCGGGGTTAAGCTAGCTGGGCAGCAGGACGTGGCCCGCTCGCCTCATACAACACTTGCTAGCCCCATAATGGCTCCCTCAATCAAAATATCTCTTTCCTTGCTCTCCATCTCTGTCCTTCCCCCATCTCTACTATCCCGTTCCCTCAAGTTCTCCCCCTCTTCTCCCCTCCCCCTCCCCTTCCACTCTTCCCTTTCCCCCTACTCCTATGCTCCCAATTTTGTCAGGAGATCTTGTCTATTTCCCCTTTCCAGGGGATCTATGTATGTTTCTCTAAGGGTTCACCTTGTTACTTAGCTTCTCTAGGGTTGTGGACTATAGGCTTGTTATCCTTTGCTTTACAGCTAGTATCCACTTCTGAGTGAGTACACACCATGTTCCTCTTTCTGGGTCTGGGTTATCTCACTCAAGGTGGTTTTTTTCTAGAATTTCAAGATGTCATTGTTTTTTTTAACTGCTGTATAGTATTCCATTGTGTAAATGTACCACACATTTTCTTTATTCTTAGGTTGAGGGGCATCTAGGTTGTTTCCAGGTTCTGGCTATTACAAATAATGCTGCTATGAACATAGTTGAACAAATGTCCTTTTAATATGAGTGTGCATCCTTTGGGTATATGCCCAAGAGTGATATTTTTGGCTCCTGAGGTGGGTTGATTCCCAGTTTTCTGAGAAACTGTCATACTGATTTCCAGAGTGGTTGTACAAGTTTGCATTTCCATCAGCAATGGAGGAGTGTTCCCCTTACTCTGCATCCTCTCCAACATAAGCTATTATTTGTGTTTTTGATCTTAACAATTCTGACTGGTGTAAGGTGGTATCTCAGAGTTATTTTGATGCCAAGATAAGAGTGGGTGTGGGCTCCTCAGCAGGGAGAGAGTCATCTAAATTTATTAGCACCTTGAAAAATGTATAGAGATTGTCTCTCTTGGGAATATTTTCAAAGTATTTTTACTTGAAATACTTAGATACTATGCAGGAGTTAAGCCAAAGAAAAGTAAAGAAATTTTAAATCTATAAGAAGAAAAAGGAGCCGGTCGGTGGTGGCACACGCCTTTAATCCTAGCACTCGGGAGGCAGAGGCAGGCGGATCTCTGTGAGTTCGAGGCCAGCCTGGTCTACAAGAGCTAGTTCCAGGACAGGCTCCAAAGCTACAGAGAAACCCTGTCTCGAAAACCTCCCCCCAAAAAGAAGAAAAAGGCCAACATTTTCAGGGGCTTGTTGTATTTATAAGGTTTGTTCTATTTATAGCTGCTAATGCTGGTAGGTAGGTAAGTTGCCCATTTTGATTTTGGCCTGGATTAAGGTCTGGCTTCTCAAAGATGTTTGTGAACAGCAGAACCTCAGAATTATCTTCATTTAGCCTGGATGTTTAGCTCATCCCTGATCAAGACAAGTTTAATGAGAGATGATGCAATAGCTTTTTCCCTTTTGCTTTGGAAGTAGTATGCTAGGATTATTGCAGGCTTCAAGATTTAACTTGTATTTACATTAAAAAAAAAAACCTCAGCAACTTCTATCTAACAGCAATTCTAATTTGCATTGCCATAGTTGCTTTTAACTTAATAGAAAAAGGAGGAGGCAGAGGCAGGTGGATATCTGAATTCAAGGCCAGCCTACTCTACATAGCAAGGTCTAGGCCAGGCAGAGTTACATGGTGAGACCTTAGCGCAAAGCAATAAAAAGGGAATTCTGAATATGAAAATGTAGTTCATGCCTTGTGGGACTATTTCTACTTGTATAGTATTTAAAGATTTACAGAACCACAGCACAAATCCATATACAGATTTTGTGGGGAGAGATTGTTTGTTTTCAGGGAGTTAATTATATAAGAAGAGATAAATAATTAGGAATTTATGTGACAAAAAAAGAATTTTACATTGAATAGTGGTGGTGCACACCTTTAATTCCATTACTTGGGAGGCAGAGACAGGTGGATCTCTGTGAGTTCAAGGCCAGCCTGGTCTATAAGAGCTAGTTTCAGGACAGGCTCCAATGCTACAGAGAAACCCTGTTTTGAAAAACCAAAAAAAGGGAAAAAAAATTAATAATTTTAGTGACATAAATGTGCTTTTTTTTTTTGTCAGTATTGGTCCATAAACTTCTTGAGGAAATAAAAGTATTGAAAAGTTTTATCTGTAGGTACTTGAATTTCAAATAAATGATAATGGCAGCTGGAACCTTTAAAGAAATTTTGTATCAGGAAATATAATATAAGCACTTCCTGGCACAAACAGCTGTGCTTGATTGTCATTTGTGGGTGAGAAACACAGATTGGCCTTCTAGCCCCCTCACTGCTTATTTGTATTGTGACCATGTGCACCCCTCTAGCTCACCTCAAATTCTGCTTCCAAACTGTAAGGGCGGTGAAAGAATCTTCCCTTAGATGGTCAATAGGATTTTTGAAAACCATATTATAGAAGATTTAAAGTTGATGATATATAATCTGTAGCCACTGTTTTTACATATTGCATGAGATTCTCACAAAACTTTGGAATGTTAGACATTATTCTCTTCTTAGAGTTAGAATAGGCACTGTTCTGTTGGCAAATCTGAAGTCAGAGGCCTGTCTGAGACCCCAGAGTCAACATGGGGGTGCTGACATTTTACACACTGGAAAAAACAAGCCAACCAACCCACCTTTCCCTCATGAAACTATAATGCCAGTATCACTTCAAGATTGGCTTTTTATTTAGATGTCTGCCTGTGTGAGTGCACCATGTGTGTGCCCACAGAAGCCAGAGGGTTTATAGGAGATGCTGGGAACTGAACTCGTGTAAAAAGCCGAATGGTCCTGCAGTGCCCATGTCACTACAAGACGGTAGGCTACCTGGGAACCGGGCTGAGAGACTTAAAAACACACAGACAGAGACAGACAGAGAGAGCCACGGACACGGGTCATCCTTGATACAAGAATGCCAATGCCCACTTTATTGTGCTCAGGGGCAGCTTATATGGATCCTTAGCCACGCCCAGCAGTCGGGATCTTTAGCTGCAGGCAGCTGCTCAGTTCACTCCAGCAGGAAAAGAGTCTAAAGGAAGCAAAGAAAGTCAAGGGACCAGGGATCTGCAGCTTCCAACAAACTCGGTCCTTTACAAGAGCAGTATTTGTTCTTAACTGCTGAGCCATTTCTTCAGCCCAGAGCATCAGGTCTAGTGTCACTTAAATAGAAGATGAATACAAAAATAAAATCTGGTTATCTATCATTGCCTACTTAAAGACTCCAAGCCTGAATACATATTTCTCCCTTTATCATTGTGTGTGTCAAGCAAAAGTTTAGAGTGGTATTTAGGACCAACTGCCAATAAGATGAGACTTCTGAAAGTAGTAGAAAAATTGGAGAAAAGAAAAACACTGAGGAAGTAATACTTAGTGATTTTGTTTCAGTTTCTGGAGACAAGGGATCACAGAGTGTTATCTAGCCTTGTCTTAAGCTTGTGGACACAAGAAATTTTTTTGCCTCAGCCTTTCAAGTACCTGTGTACCAGCATTCCTTGCTGGGATTCTTTTTTAATTCCAAAGCACTATACTATTTAAAATCATGTCATGTATCAATATTCATGTTATTTCCCTACAGATAGGAAATCTCATGGTGCTGCTTTAGAATACACAGCATTTTGTTTGCTTTACTGTCTGAATATATGTTTGTTTTTTTTTTTAAATAGGGAGAAAAATGAAAAATACTATTGTGTCCTTTTCAACGATGAGCACCATTCATACGATCATGTGATATACAGTCTACAAAGAGCTCTGGACTGTGAGCTCGCCGAGGCACAGTTGCACACCACTGCCATAGACAAAGAGGTTTGTGATCACCACGTGAATTATGTTGCTGTCTTACATCCATTTCTGGCCTTCAGGTGCTAACTGCTTTTTTAAAAGGTGGTTTATTATAGACTTAAAATTGGTAGCTGACTTCTGGGCATGAATTAACTGTTACACTCTTGAACTCACAGGAACTGATTACCTGAACGGGATTAGGTCTTTCAGTGTAGCATCATGGATAGGGGAGGAGAGTGTGAGCTTCATTTTTCCCTGAGGACTATTGCCAGTTAATGGTTGCTGAGGGAAGGGTTATCATTTTCCCCAGTGATATAGTCACTAGTAAGTTGTCCATAGTCCAGTAAATAACTCCCTATCCTCGATCATTCAAGCAGCTATAATTAAACTCCAGTGAGTTACCAAATAAAAAGACACAAAAGTAGGAAGGATTTGTTTGGAAGAAGGGTTTTAGTACAAGATGGAGGGGGGTGAGAGAAGATAATGGGTGTTGAAGTGATACAAATTCATTATATTCATGAAATTGTCAAAGTTTTTTAAATTAAAAAAAAAATTCTGTCTGGCATAGGATCTGTCATCTTGCCTATGCTAGCTTGATAAACCTTCTTCCATTGAACTACATTTTTGCCCTGGGAGGTGTTTTGTTTTGAGACAGAGTTGCTTGTACCCCAGCTGGCCTTAAACTTGATATGTAGCTGAAAACAATCTTGAACTCCCGATCCTCCTGCTTTTATTTACTGAGTTCTGGGAGTAAGAGGAATATGGCAGCCTTACTGGTTTAAACACACACACACGTGTGCCTTTATTTTCTTTTTGAGACAGAGTTTCACTATGTAGCTCTGGCTGTACTGTACCTCACTATAAAGATCAAGTTAGCCTCAAAAATCATAGACATCTACTTGCCTCTGCCTCCCAAGTGCTGTAATTAAAGGAGCATAACACCATGTCTACCTGGTTTAGCCCTTTTGAGTCTCACTGTGTAGCTCAGGCTGTCCTTTCAATTTGAGGTCTTCCTTCTTCCTGGTTGTTGGAGTTTAATGACATCATACCTTGATTTTATTCTAGCATCTTAAAACTTCTAGACAACAAATGATTCATACTTGGCCACTCGTTAGGTATGTTTCTTGCTGATTGTGATTACCGTCCCAATACCCCATTCTCATTTTCACCTACAATTAGGGTCGCCGGGCTGTCAAAGCAGGCGTTTATGCTGTTTGCCAGGAAGCAAAAGAGGACATAAAGGTAACTTTCTGAATTATCTACAAAGAGAATTTCAAAAGGCAATGTAGATTTATTTCTAGGAGCCTAAGTAGAAAAGCCAAGTGATTTTATTATTGCCATGGTTGGTGTCATGAGTAAAAATAGGTCTGGGAACTTGGATCTTGTGGGCTATGTGGCTCCTTTTATGAAGTATAGGTTACCTAAAGCACAGTTTAAATGCTTGTTTTCACTCCTCCTGTTGTTTGTAGAGTCATTCAGAAAATGTCTCTCAGCACCCACTCCACGTGGAAGTGCTGCACTCCATGGTTATGGCTCACCAGAAATTTGCTTTGCGCCTTGGCTCTTGGATGAACAAAATTATGAGCTATTCAAGTAAGCATATACACTATTTATCTGATTTCTAATTAACTATTATTGCATTTTATAAAAATATGAAAATATTTTTGAGATTTCTTTCTTGGTCAAGTATACATTTTGACTGATTTTTTTCAGGATTACATTTCAAATGAATAGTATCTAATAACATCCTTTATTGGCTCTTGAGTCTTTGATGACATGATTATTCTTGACATCAAACATAGCAAGCTTAATTTTAATATTTTCACATATTATTATTTGAACACTTTTAGGAGAATATCATATGAAGAAAAATAATTCATTTTCCTTTGTTTGTAGGCGACTTTAGGCAGATCTTTTGCCAGGCCTGCCTCGTAGAAGAACCTGGCTCTGAAAATCCCTGTTTTATAAGCAGACTAATGCTCTGGGATGCAAAACTTTATAAAGGTAGGTAGACCTTTACTTATAGCACTTTATAAAGGTAGGTAGACCTTTACTTGTAGCACTTTATAAAGGTAGGTAAACCTCTACTTGTAGTACATCAGGAATCAAGGGGAGATTATGGCTTCATCACAGAACCCAGGTCTTCCCTGTACGAAGTCAGTTACTGAACATGATCTTGATTGATGTTATATGTAAAGGAAATACTGTCTTTTAATAATAGTGCTTTTCGTTTAGACAGAGCCAGTTAAAGTGTGATTAATAAGACTCATGTAACAATGCTTTTATTTTTTATTTTTGGTTTTTCGAGACAGGGTTTCTCTGTAGCTTTGGAGCCTGTCTCTGGAACTAGCTCTTGTAGACCAGGCTGGCCTCGAACTCACAGAGATCCGCCTGCCTCTGAGAGTGCTGGATTAAAGGCGTGTGCCACCACCGCCCAGCTAACAATGCTTTTAGTAAAGCTATGTTTTCACTATAAAAATACAAATGGGAACTAGAAAGTAAGTAAAAGTTGAGAGTCTAAAAGGTGTGGAAAGGACAGTTCAGAGTAGTTCTGAGAGGACCAATCAGTAAAGACTGGTGAGATGAGGGCTGGAGAAGTGGCTCAGCGGTTAAGAGGGGCCACTGGTCTTAGAGAGGACCCAAGTTCCATACTCTGCACCAAATTTAGGTGACTCACAACTGCCTGTAACTACAGCCCCAGGAGATCTGACTTCTTTTTCTAGCCTCTGTATACATACCCCCTGCTGCACGCACACCTACACATAGTTAAGAATAAGTCTTAAAATGTGATTGAAAAAAAATGGTTTGGAGAAAATAAAAGGTAAGATGGAGTGATGAGAGGTACAGAAAAGAGATTGATGGTTTTTAAAATTAAATTTAGAATTAAAAATTGTGTTTTTAATTCATGATATTAAATATTACTGCATCTTTGAAGCTATTAGCATGGTAATAAAAACAAATATTTCTAATGCCTGTAATAATTTGTCTGTCCTGGTAACGCCCTCACCTCTGTTCCCTGATGATCTACAGGAGCCCGTAAGGTCCTTCACGAACTGATCTTCAGTAGTTTTTTTATGGAGATGGAATACAAAAAACTCTTTGCTATGGAATTTGTGAAGGTAATTGCTGTTTATAAATATCAGTAAATATAATTTTTACAAATGAAGTAATGGAAGCAAAGTTTTAAATGGAACTCATCTAAAATATTTTTATTAATTTCTTCACTAAAAATATATTATATAAGTATATAAGTACTTTTACAAATGATGGTTGGTAGAACGCCAACAGCAGTTTTAGAGAAAGACAGTTTCCCAGGGCCAAGCAAAGGCAGGTTATTACATTTATACATGCATTCATCCTTCTTTGTCTTTTTCTTTCACGTGTCCTTTTTGATCATTTATTTGCCTGATAGTAAAATTACTACAAAAATAGAAGTGACTGCTTGAGGGAAGAGCAGGAAAAAGGAGCAGATGTGCATGTGACAGAAGCAGGAAGTAGCAGACCAGTAATTTAACTGAGATTAAAAACACAAAGGTGAAATTAAAACTCTTTTATGTTGCTTTATTGATCTGTTCCATGTACCATACATTATTATGTCTTTTTGCTTATCATTCATGTAACATTGCAAGGTTACACAGAAGGGGGAGGTTTTTGTTTTTTTTTGTTTTTTTTTTTTTACTTTGCCTTACTTAAAAATATACAATAAGTATTTATTGATTCCTTTTGATTTTTTTGAAGATTTACTTACTTTTATTTTGTGTATATGGGTATTTAACCTCTTTAACCTGTATGTCTGTGTACCATGTGCCTGCTGCCCACAGAAGCCAGAAGTGGGTGTTAAATCTTAGGAATTTGAGTTACTCATGATTTTGAGCCACTTTGTGGCTTCTGGGAATGGAACCTGAGTCCTCTGGAAAAACAACCAGTGCTCTTAACCACTGAGCTATCTCTCTAACCCTCCTTACCCTTTTGGGACAGGGCCTCACTATGAATTTGGCTAGCCTTGCACTCACAGAGATCCGCCTCCCTCTGTTTCCTGAGTGCTGGGGATTAAAGGTGTGCACCACCACTGCCTGGCAACTCCTTCTGATTTTAATTTTCAAACAGTTCTGAGAGACTTAGGACAGGATAGAAGTAGAACCAAAACTAGAGTTGAAAGCAGAGAGGGACAGTGGCAGCCTTCTTTGGATTTTATAAGTATATATTTAAAACTAATATTTAGGGGCCAGAGAGATGGTTTAAGAACACTTGTTCTTCCAGAGGACCTGGGTTTAATTCCTAGCACCAACATGGCAGCTCACTCCAGTTCTGGGGGATGTGATGTTCTCTTCTGGCCACTACAGACACTCCTAGATAGGCAAAACACCCATAGCACATAAAATGATAGCTAGTATTTAAAAAGTATATGTATGTCTTCTTTAGGAGTGATGATAGCTGAAGATGTAAATATTTTCTAAACATTTTAGAGTTAAGTTTACTGGGCCTACATAGACTGAATATCTAATCTGAAATAAAATTTTATCCTATTATACAAAAGCTAAGCTTACTTAGATGAAATACAGTTTTTGTACAGAATGGTTTCCTCTTAAACTCTAGGATTCTGGAGAGAAAAATTAAATAGGTAAATTGTTTGCAACTCTGTTTACATATAAATGATGCTTGATACTCGGTAGGTGTGGTGCTGCCTTTGATCTAACACAGCAGGGCTGGTTTTCAGCTGTAATTCACCACTGTGCACAAAAAATTATTAAGCCCACTCTGTTTGAGGGTTGACTGAATATGAGTGATTGGCTTCCTGCTTCATACAAGTTGCTAAATATTTTTAATATGTCCAGCTCTATACTGTTAAGTAGAAACTGTAAAACATTGCCTGAGGGCTTTTCTTTTCTTTTTTGTTGTTTGTTTTGTTTTAAGAAAGGGAAAACTGCATTATTACACTCTACCATGATTTTCTCCTATGTATTTTGTTTTTAAAGTTAATAATCTTTCTAACTCTGCTAGATCAAGTAGAATTCATATTTTAGTATTCTTCTGTTTCTTGCTTTCTACATTTTTGTCGATAATATGATAATGATAAACAGAATTATATTAACTCATCATCTTACGAACTGTGTCATACTTGAGACAGTTATTAAAGCTTAGAATTAAAGGTTTGAGCTGTGGTTCGAGTCAGCTTTCCTCTAACATCACTTTCAGTATTATAAACAACTGCAGAAGGAATACATCAACGATGATCATGATAGGAGCATCTCGATAACTGCGCTGTCTGTTCAGATGTTCACTGTCCCGACCCTGGTATGTATAAGATTTTCTGAGTAAAACTTGCTCTGCTTTTTAACTTTTACTTGATGTGATATCAAATTGAAACCATGTGATAATCACAAAGTTTTTTTTTAAAGATTAATTTATTAATTATATATACCGTGTTCTGTCTGCATCTATGCTGCAGGCCAGAAAAGGGCACCAGATCTCATTATAGATGGGTTGTGAGCTACCATGTGGTTACTGGGAACTGAACTCAGGACCCCTGGAAGAGCAGTCAATGTTCTTAACCTCTGAGCCATTTCTCCAGCCCAATCACAAAGTTTTGCTACTTTCATTTGGAAAATTTAATACTTCTGTGGTATAGATGTGTGTAATAACTCTAGTGGTACCCAGGAACAAAATAACTGGAAACTACCCTTGTCCAAATGGTCGATCTTTACGAGTGACGTTCAAAGGTGATTTCTCACTCTCTGGAGTGTTGTTATTTCAACACCAAAACCTTGCAGTTTTAAATTTTGCCTTTCTTTTGTTCTTTAGTTATTGTTTTTTTGTGGATAAATGCATTGAGGTAATAACTGAGAAGGGAGAGTGTGCCCAGCAGCCCCTGCTGTGAGGCGGTGCTGTACAGGTCTGGGAGGAAAAAGGATTCTACTTTCCTTCTATGCTATTTCTTTTCTTGTTTCTTCTTGAAAGTCTGATTAGCTATTCCTATTTCCCCATTTCAAAGGGCCAAAGAAAAGGATAGGGAAGAAAATTGAATTGGGGCGATAGAGAAGTACCATAATAGATAGCAATATGATAGAGGTTGTAAAAGATGTCTTTGTTCTTCATTGCTCATGCTATGATTACAGGTGATAAATGTTTGTTAGACAATCTGTGTAAGAGGCTTGCCATTTCTACATAGGTATTTTCTAGTTACTGAGAAAAGGGGAATTTTACTTTAGATACTAATTTCTACGCTACGATAGCTCAGTGGTATAAGACTTGCCTGGCATATACAAGGCTCAGTGTTTGATCTCCAAGACTGAACATAAAAGCAAAACTCAAACCCTAGAAATTAACTTCTGAAGTAGCTGCTATTCTTTAAAAACTAGGGATCGGTTTTAATGTTCAATAAACATTTATTAAGCTGACCATGGTAGCTCATGCCTTTAGTTCCACCATTCAGGATGCAGAGGCAGGTAGATCAATATGGGTTCGTGGTCAGCCTGGTCTACATAGTGAGCACCAGGCCAGCCAAGACTGCATAGTGAGACCTGCCTCTAAACAAACAAACTAACAAATAAAAAGAAAGAAAAAGTAATTTAGCATTTGTTAAAAATTATTTATTTCTGGCCTGGCATGGTGACACACACCTTTAATCCCTACACGTGGGAGGAAGTAGGAGGATTTCTGTGAGTTCAAGGCCCGCCTGGTCTATATAGCAAATGTTAGGATATTCAGGACTAAAATAGAGAGACCCTGTCTCCAAAGCAAACAAACAAACACATTTACTTATGGGCATGCATTCTTCAACTGAGGCAGGAAATTTTAAGTTTGAAGCCAGTCTAGGCGCATAGTGAGATGGCAGTTTCAAAAACAAAATGAAATACTGGTCAACCAAATGAATGAATAAATTAAATCCATTACTATGATAAGTTAATGCTAAGACAATATTCTTGAAATATTCTGCAGGCCCGACATCTTATTGAAGAACAGAATGTTATTTCTGTCATTACTGAAACTCTGCTAGAAGTTTTACCTGAGTACTTGGACAGGAACAATAAATTCAACTTCCAGGGCTATAGCCAGGACAAACTGGGAAGAGTATATGCAGTAATATGTGACTTAAAGTAAGTGGTTGGAGTCCAAAGGTGAGGGCATCTGTTAAACACAATGTACTTACTTGCTCTGTCATACAAATAAACATTTGCTCCTCTTGGTTATCTAGGATTCTCTTTACCATGATGGCAAGCACAAAGAAATTTGACTGTCTCGTGCTAATACAGTTGGCCTCCACATCTGTGGATCCACCCAACAACCTGAAAGTAATAACAAGATGATTGATTCTGTAGTGAACATGTAAAGATTTATTTTCTTGTTTTTATTCAGAACACTGTAGTATAACAAGTGTTTATAGAACACTTTTCTTTAGGCACATGCCTTTAATCCCAGCACTCGGGAGGCAGAGGCAGGTGGATCTCTGTGAGTTCGAGGCCAACCTGGTCTACAAGAGCTAGTTCCAGGACAGGCACCAAAGCTACAGAGAAACCTTGTCTTGGGGAAAAGAAAAGGACATTTGCTTTGTATAGGTATTAAATTTTCTGTGATATATGTAGGTTGTTTTCAAATACTTTATCATTTTATGTATTTTGGAAGTGGGGTTCTGGAATCAGTCCCCAGCTAGTAACACAAGACTTCTGTAAATGTCTTCAGCAAAGTCTTACTGAGTTTAAAACCAGCTGAATGAAGAAGGTGCTGAGGATAGGCCTGTCACATGTACCTGGGCTATCAAATAACTCTCCACACTTCCGCTCATGCACTCCATGGTTTTGTTCCCTTTATGTTCTCTCAGTTTCCAATAATCTGCGTATTTTTCTTTTTGCTTCTTTTTTTGCATATATACCAGCCTACTGATATTTATTAGAGTTCCCTTAATTAAATTTTTCTCCCTGAAGAGAACTAAACATTTATTTTCACACTAAAATTGGGGTACTAGAGAAATCATTCAGTGTTTAAGGGCATACTTCTCTGGGAGAGGACCAGGGTTCATTTCCTAGTACCCACATCAGGTGGCTCAAACCACCTATAACTCCAGCTCCAGGGGAATCTTGCTATTGCTCTCGTCTTTTCAGGTTCTTACAGATACTTGTACATACATGCACCCCACATACACATAATTGAAAAACATTTCAAGTCTTAAGCTAAAATTAGAATCACATGATAGAACAGTTCAGTTGATTAAAATAAATTTCCATTTAGTTTAGAAATGTTGAATGTTGTAAGAATTCTGGAAGATCAATTATTTAATAAATCATGGACTTTAAAAAAAATCTTCTTGTATATATTGGAATAAAATATGTACTTAGTTTGCTGTTTTCAAAAAAGCTCTAAGATGGGACTGGAGAGATTGGCAGTTAAGGGCATTTGCTTCTCTTTCAGAGAACCCAAGTTTGGATCCCAGTACCCACATCATGAGGCTCATGACTGCCTTTAACTCCAGCTCCAGGGAATCTGAAGCCTATGGCCTCCACAGGCATCTGCACTCATGCATATAAACACACACACACACACACACACACACACACACACACACACACACACACGATTGGGAAAAAGTTTTATGTACTTCTAATGACTATGGGGAATAAGGATGGTAAACAAATGGGCTTCTAGTACAATTTAAAAATAGTTTAGTCTGTTTAAAACATAGGTTTAAGAATTTAGCTCAATAGTTAGTGTTTGCCTGGAATATCCAAAGCCCTGGATTTGATCCCTAGCCCTGAAAAAAACAAATAAATGACAGCTATCTGAAAACTCTACAGTGAATTGTTGATTTTACCAAGAGAAATTCAAGATTTTCTCATTATTTTATTTTATTATTATGTCATTGTAGCATATAAATTATTTCTTTAGAGTTTAGTAAATTGTTCTGTCAGTATTGATGGTGGATGTCTTAGTTAGGGTTTCTATTGCTGTGAAGAGACACGATGACCATGGCAACTCTTTTAAAGGTACATTTAATTGGGGTTAACTTATAGTTTCAGAGGTTTAGTCCATTATCATCATGGCGGTGCACAGGCAGACATGGTGCTAGAGAAGGAGCTGAGAGTTCTGCATCTTGATCTGCAGGCAGCAGAAGCTACTGTGGCACTGGTCATAGCTTGAACATAAGAGACCTCAAAGCCCACTTCCACAGTGACACACTTCCTCCAACTAGGCCACACTTACTCTAACAAGGCCACATCTTCTAATAATGCCACTCACTAAGGGGGCCATTTTCTTTCAAGCCACCACAGTGGATAAATCCAGTAGTGATCAGCATGTATCCATTGTCACTCAGATTTGTTCCTTAGCAAATTATGCATAATAAATTATGTAAAATATAACTTCCTAACGGCTGTACTTGAAGTGACTTGTTAATTCATTGATGAGCCGGGGTCTACTTTACAGGGTTAAATGTCATCACTGTGCCGTATAGCTAACATAATTGAAGTAACCTGCTCAACAATTCACTCTCAAAAGGGTCCTGTGAAATTTGTTAGTTGTTCTCATGTTGCAAGGAATTTTGCTTATACCAACTTCATTTTAATATTGCAACATTCTTACAAAAGTAGTTGGTATAATCTTGGCTTGTAGGTTATAATTATTTGCCTAGGTCACAACGATACTACGTGTGGAACTGGAATTCGGACCTGACTGTCTGTTCTGCTCAAATTTGTTTTACACCATCATGTGTTCTCATAGTGTATAGACAACGACATTGAAAGCTGTTCTGAAATCTTGCGAAAACACGTTCAGAAATGTCCTTGTTTAGGAAATAGTCATTAAGTCCTGTTTTCTGCTACGTTATCTGCTTAATTTTCCCTGAAAGATGCTTTTAAAACAGTAATTACTACAAATGCTTAAGTATTTCTAAATTCTTTTAGAATTTGTTTTCTACAATCCAGCCATGCACTCTACTTTCCTGACTACCTAAACATAAAATTAACCCCTTGGTGCGAGTAGGTACTCTGTTCACATTCCCTATAGAAATTTTAGTTCTCCCCAAGCAGTGATTTCCAACTTTGAGTAGCCTTTCCAAGCATTAAAAAGTTTCTTGAACTTTTGCCCCTTTTGTGGCTTTCCTTGTTTGGTTCTAGGTCCTTTTGTCCATTTAGAAAAAAATAAGTCACCAGGCGGTGGTGGTGCACACCTTTAATCCCAGCACTTGGGAGGCAGAGGCAGGCGGATCTCTGTGAGTTTGAGGCCAGCCTGGTCTACAAAAGCTAGTTCCAGGACAGGCTCTAAAACTACAGCGAAACCCTGTCTCGAAAAACCAAAAAAAAAAAAAAAAAAAAAAAA
>PVIU01002537.1:0-82924 GCA_004026605.1 Ondatra zibethicus | reverse complement strand
TTCAGGTACACTGTCTCAGTAGGTGGACCAGCCACTCACGGTCCTAACTTCCTAACTCATCTTCTCCCACCTTCTGCTCTTCACCTGCACCTTGGGGGCTCAATCCCATTGCTCTGATGTGAATGAGCATATGATCAAACCAGACTCTCTGAATGTGGCGGTGAAAGTTGGCAGATGGAGAACCCATCAACAATGACACCAGGACCTATCTCTTCTGCATGTATTATTATCTTTTTGAGAACCGAGTCTTTTTGAATGCACTCCTTCCTAGGCCAGGAGGGATGGGGGTGGGCCTTGGACTTCCAACAGGTCAGGGCACCATGCCCTCTTTCAAGGAAGAAGGGGGAGGGAGGAGGGGTGGGGGGTAGTGGGAGGGGACCGGAAGAAGGGGAAGAAAGGAAAAAAATTTTTATTTCTTTAATTATGTTCTTGAATGGAAAAAATAAAACAAAACAATGTATGGGGAAAAAAAAAAAAACAAAAAACAATACCCCAACTGAAGTCTACCCAGTAAAGTAAAAGGGACAGGGTGTTAGGAATATTTTTTAAGACGATTCTCTCTGCCAGCACAAATAATTCCAATCAGACCAAATTAGACCAAATAAAAGATGCCCACGTTGTATGAAGAGCTCCTGGGTGGCCCGGGAAAGCATGATGAGGGGAAGAGAGCAGGGAAGACCACGCGAAACCCAGAGACCATGTGTTCCTTTTCTGGGTGGCAGCCTAAATAGCCTGTGGAGGTGGAGTCTGGACCAAGGCAACTCCCAGGGGAGGGGGCTTGAAATGGAGCTTCCTGCTCCATTGGCACTCCAAGGATGGGTGCCCGGGGCTGGGGTGATGCTTCCAATCATCCCAGACTCCTTGGATATAGGGATGTCAGAGGGCTGGGGTCTCACTTACAATCAAACACAGGGGAGAGGGAGAATTAACATCTCCTTACTGCCAAATAACAAATTTTGTAACTCAGTCTGTAGACGGTATCTAATGGGATATTTGGTTTCTTAATTTCTAACTTAGTGAAAAGTAGAAAAGATATTCATTTGAACTTTGATTCTATTAAGGAAATTTTTGTAGCATGTTTTTTTGTTGTTGTTGTTGTTTTTTCGAGACAAGGTTTCTCTGTAGCTTTGGAGCCTGTCCTGGAACTAGCTCTTGTAGACCAGGCTGGTCTCGAACTAATAAAGATCCACCTGCCTCTGCCTCCCAAGTGCTGGGATTAAAGGCGTGCGCCATCACCGCCCGGCTTGTAGCATGATTAATAAAAACCCAGAGACAGATACTGGGGTTCAACCTGAAGATCAGAAAAGCAAAACAGCCAGCCACTGGCTCTTACCTCTACCTCAGTTCGAAATGGCAATCCTGCCTCCAGGAATCTCAGAATGAGACTGTGTCTGAGAGCTGTCTCCTCCTGTCTTATATTCCTCTCTAGGGCTAGGATTAAAGGTGTGCACCACTACCGCCTGATTTCTTTGGCAAACTAGCGTGGTTACTGGGATTAAAGGTGTGTGTCACCACTGCCTGGTCTATAAGGCTGACCAGTGGGACTGTTTTGCTCTCTGATCTTTAGGCAAGCTATATATATATATCTCACTACAAATTTTCTTGTATTATTTCAACCGGTTTCTGTGTCCATTTCTGAAAAGTGTAGCAGACCCTCAAATCACACCTTCCCTTCCTTCCGTCCATTACTTTGCTACCTGCATTACTACAGCCCCCTTTCTTTTCTTTTCCATTTCCTTTTCCTGCCCCTTGCATCTTTATGGATTAGGTTAGAGCTCAGACTTAAAACATAACAAGCTAGGAATGCAAATTCTCTTTTACTCTGTGTCAGTACTTTCCACATTAGTCAAGCAATTGTTGAAATGAAGATTCTCACTCAGTACACCTGATTAGAGTGCAAGAGCTTATTTCTAAAAAGTTATAGTGCTCATGAAACAGCCAAACTTTGGTATTATTATTATTATTATTTTCGAGATAGGGTTTCTCTGTAGCTTTGGAGCCTGGCTGGCCTCAAATTCACAGAGATCCGCCTGCCTCTGCCTTCTGAGTGCTGGGATTAAAGGTGTGAGCCACCACTGCCTGGCTATTTTTTATACCTTTAATTTGTCTTGTCTTTAAGAAGTAATAACTAGCAGAGTTCAATTTATTATTTGATAAGGTTCTGTTGATGTATTTTTATTGTACTTTTTTATTTTGTGCTTGTGCACATGTGTGAGAGTGCATGACTGAGCATGTATGGAGGTCAGGGGACAATGGAGGTCAGAGGACAACTCACCAGAGTCCTCTCCTTCCATCATGTGGTGGAAGTTGAACATTGAACTCAAGTCACCTGGCTTAGTGGCAAGTATCTTCACCTGCTGAGCCACCTTGTAGGCTCATCATCATCATCAACAATACCTTTAACTTGTTAATTATAATTAATATAATGTAATTAATGCTGGAGATTAATTATAATTTATTATTATTGGTGGTAGTGGTAGTATTGAGACAAGGTCTCTCTATTAGTTCTGGTTGTCCTAGAGCTTGCTATGTAGACCAGGCTAACCTTGAACTCACAAAAATCCTCTTGCCTCTGCCTGCCAAGTACTGGGATTAAAGGTATATACTTCTAGGCCTGACTCATAATTATGTTTTTAAATTTTAATGCATAGCTACCACATCGGTGGTTATCTAAAAAATAGGAGAAAATAAACCATAATCTCCACTATTTTTATAATTCATATTTTTTTCTAAATATACTGTATGGTCTTTTATGTTCTACATTACTTCCTTTCATGAATCTTTTGTGTGTATGTGTGGCTAACATTGAATTATAGTGTTCGCTGTGTCTGTTATCCGGTATTCTTTGAACTTAAAAGATGGAGTACATCTTATTCATGTTTATGTTCCAAGTCCCACATATATATATAAATGACACACACAGAGAGGAATGTATTTTGTTTCATTGAGTGCAAAATAATTTTTAATAGTTTATTGTATCCTGAGAACTTATTCATGGTAAATTTTGTTCCCACTGAAACTAATTATTATCTTTTCAGCCAAAAGAAATACTCATTTGGTGAATTGTATACTAACATAATTGTAGGCCTGCTCATCTCTCCAAATTTGTACATCTAATGTGCAAGGCATGGTGACACAGGTTTACATCCTTGCAGGCTCTGAGTTCTGAAAACCTGGAGGTAGAAGTCTTTTTGAAATCAGCTGTGCCTCAAAGGATTTGACTTGGCCCTTTGGGAGCTGGTCATGATAAATCTGTGGACGTCTTGTCCTACAGGAGTCTGTGTCAGGCCTGTCCTGTGACAAGCTAAGCTGTTCACTTCATCATTCTGAAACAGCTTAGGAAGCCATGCTTAGCTTTGATGCCTCTCTCTTGAAGATGAGTTCCTTATTTTGCTAGTTTTATATAAATAAAGTGAAATAAATAACTCTAGTTCTGCCCAGAGGTTCTAATTACTGTAGGAAATTAAAATTCACAGTTTTGTTGAGTGAGGTAACCCAGACACAGAAAGACAATTATCACATGTACTCACTCATAGGTGGTTTTTAAACATAAAGCAAAGAAAACCAGCCTACACACCACAATCCCAGAGAACCTAGACAACAATATGTAAGAAAGACTTACATAGATCTAATCTACATGGGAAGTAGAAAGTAGAAAAAAAACAAGATCTCCTAAGTAAATTGGGAGCATGGGGATCTTGGGGGAGGGTTGAAAGAGGGAGGGGAGCAGAGAAAAATGTAGAGCTCAATAAATATCATGAAAAAAATAAAATAAAATTCACAGTTTTGATGAGTCAGCATTGTCCTGAGAACCTTCGAATCATCTGACCTATTTCTTTTTCTCCTGAAATGACAGATACATCCTGATTAGCAAGCCTCTAACATGGACAGAAAGGTTAAGAGTGCAATTCCTTGAAGGTTTCCGGTCTTTCTTGAAGATTCTTACCTGTATGCAGGTATAATTCTTTGGTGTACCAATAAAAGAAAATTAACTTTAAAAAAATCCACCTTTCCCCCCTCATTTTTTCTATTTTTTGAGATTTTATTTTAGTTTGTATGGGTGTCT
The DNA here is from genome assembly GCA_004026605.1 of Ondatra zibethicus. Classification (NCBI taxonomy): domain Eukaryota; kingdom Metazoa; phylum Chordata; class Mammalia; order Rodentia; family Cricetidae; genus Ondatra; species Ondatra zibethicus. The sequence continues at coordinate 78,858 of PVIU01002537.1, read as the reverse complement.
TGACTGAATATGTTTTTGTGTACCCTCTGCATACCTGATGTCTGTGTTCAATGTTCAACCAGAAGAGAGTGTTATTCTCTGGAAGTCACTGGAATTTGTTGTGAACTAGCATGAGGGTGCTGGGAATCAAACCCGAGTCCTCTAGAAGAGCAGTCTGTTCTCTTAAACCACTGACTTATCTCTCTAGCTTCTTTCCTTACCTCCTTCTCCCTCCCTCCCTCCCTCCCTTCTTCCTTCCTTTTCTTTTCTTTCTTTCTTATATTCAGTGTTCTGCCTGCATACCACAAGACAGCACCAGATCTCATAGTAAATGGTTGTGAGCCACCATGTGGTTGCTGGGAATTGAACTCAGGTCCTCTGGAAGAGCAGCTAGTGCTCTTAACCTCTGAGCCATCTCTCCAGCCCCATTTTCTCATTTTTCAAAAGAAGTTAATAGTGGTTTTCTACAACTTCAAATCCACCAAAAAAAAAAAAAATAGTGGTTTTCATAGAAAATTTCTCTAATGTAGTAGACATAAGATATAAACACAACTTGTTCTTGCTTTCATAGTTGTGCATGTGTGTAATTAGTTACTGCTGCTACTATTAATGCTCATTGAATGCTTACCACATGATAAATATATGGTAAGACTATTATCTTCAGCTTATAGTTTTATTTTGCTATTATGATTCTTGTTTTAAACATAAGGTAATGGGAACTTCTCACTGCTGGTATTTGTGGCCAGATACCCATGAACTGTGTACTCCTGAAACCTAGTGTTCTAACTCATATATTCTATAGTTTACCAGCCATGTTAAATTACTGTGCATTTATGAATATAAATCCATATACATTTATATTTTGTCATAAAGGAACAGCAACAAAAAAAGGGCCATGGATTGACTACTCTTTCCTTGCAGGGAATGGAAGAAATCAGAAGACAAGTTGGGCAGCACATTGAAGTAGACCCTGACTGGGAGGCTGCCATTGCTATACAAATGCAGCTTAAGAATATTCTGCTCATGTTCCAAGAGTGGTGTGCCTGTGATGTAAGTCAAAGATTTGGTAGTAGGATTAGTGCCTTTGTAAGTGCTCTAAGAGTTATTAGTAGCATAGTTTTGTGCTATAGCTTCGTTGATGTAAAAGTTTATAATGTGACTTAAATACTTTTAAGTATTTAAATACTTAAATACTTAAGTCACATTATAAACTTAGATACTTAAAATTTATTATTAAGTATAGAAAGAAAATTCATTCTTCTGTATTTGTTTAGAAAATGTATCCCAGGGTAGTTCACTTATTTAGGAGAATTACAAAGTTTAAAAGTATCTGCCTTGGGGCTTGAGAAATGGTTCAGCTGTTCAGAGTACTTAATGACTTTCCAGAGGACCTGGCTTCAATTCCCAACATTCATATAGTGGCTCATAACCATCTGTAACTCCATCCATGGGATCTGACACCCTCTTCTGGCCTCCACAGGTAATGTACACACATGATACACAGATAAATGTTGAAACAGCCATACGCATAAAAATAATAAAGTAGTTTTTTAAATGTATGTTGGAACCACTGGAAAGAAGTTTCAGTGGCTAGGAGTGCATGGTGCTCTTGCACAGGACCCAAATTTGTTTCCCAGCACACACATCGTGCATCTTACAACCACCTATAACTATTTTCAGGGAACTCTGACACCTCTGGCCTTCTTGGGCAACTGTACATATGTGCACATACTATACACAGACACATACAAATTCATACATAATTAAAGTAAAAATAAATCTTTTTTAAAAAATGTATGTCTTAGGTGTGGTGGTATATACCTATAGTCCTAGCACTTGGGAGGCTAAGGCAAGAAGATTGCTCTGAACTTCAAGGCCAGCCAGGGTTACCTAGTGTCAAGGCCAGCCAGAACTATATATCAAGACCCTTTTGAAACCTATCCATCCCAAATTTTCTCATACATATTTATGACTTTATTTAAAAATGATGTGTATGATAAATTGCACCATGAAGATTTTAAAATATTCCAAGAATAGAGAGAAATGAATATTTATTTAATCACAAAGTTTCTTACATATTATATTAATCCACTTAAAAATTGACTTTAATTTATGAAATAAATGTATTTCTTAAGCAACAATTTTAGACCATAACCCTATGTCTATCCAATCCTAGTCTAGGGAGGTAACTTAGTCAGTAAAATGCTTGCCACGAAAGCATAAGGACCTGAGTTCTATTGCACTCCAGCATCCACATAGAAAGATAGCCAAAGTGGTGTGTAATTGTAATTCTAGCAGTGGGAGAAGGGATAGAGACATGAGGTTCCCTGGGGCTCTCTGGCCAACCATACTGACTAATAGATAAGTCCGGCTTCCAGTGAAAAAACGCTATCTCAGAAAACAGGGTGGATGTTCCTGAGGGATAACACCCAAGGATACCTTTGTATCCATAGGCACATGCGTGTACGCATTACACACACACACACACACACACACACACACACACACACACACACACACCAAAGATCCCCCCCGCAAGAGAATATGACTTTATTTATTTATTTATTCATTCATTCATTCGTGTGTGCCCATTTATACCTGTGTAGAGGCTAGATTTGACATTGGGTGTCTGTCTTATTGAGACAGTGTCTTTCACTGAATCTGGGCCTTACCATTTCAGCTAGACTGGCTGGCCAGCAAGCCCTCTGGGATCTCTTGTCTCTGCTTCCCAGCACTGTGGTTATAGATAGTCACCAGATTCAGCTTTTTTTTTTTTTTCTTTTCTTTCTTTTTGATTTTTTGAGACAGTGTTTCTCTGTGTAAAATCTCTGGCTGTCTTGTAGACCAGGCTAGTCTCGAATTCACAGAGATCCAGGGTGCTTGGATTAAAGGCATATGCCATCACCACCCAGCTTTGATTTTGGTACTTGAGATCCAAAGTTGGGTCCTTCCCACAGCAAGCCATCTTTGTAGCAGATACTCTTTTATTTTTACTGAGAAATTTGACATTTTCTAGTGAGATCCACCATTTCCTCCAGTTTTCTGTATAGTCCTCATGATCTAACCAGGTCTCTCTGTCATCACTCTGTCTCTACCTTTTGCCTCTTTTACCTAAAATCAATGCCTTTCTCAAGGCTCTTGGTTCCAGTTATACTGCTTTTCCTGGAATTTGTCTCCTTGGTTGTCTCCATTTGTTTTTTCTCCCCTACTTACTCCAGTGCCTGTGGGCACAAAGGATTCCCCTACCCTTCAGAATGGTAGAAGGTCCCTTACTTGCTTTTGTCTCCTCTTTACACTACATTCTTCTTTATTTTTCTTCTTCCTTTCTGTGACCAGCAGAAGTCACAGGTTCAATGTGACAATCTCTCAAATACAATAGACTTAATTTAGCGTGGTTGCTTTATAGAACAGGACAGGAGTCTTGGCCAACAACTAACAGAATGTATCCTTTGGCTCCTCATCCTCAGGAAACAGTGTGCAGCTAGGAGATTTTGTCCAGGGGTGTTGGTCATCATCACATCGCCTTCGTCTTCTGAAGTCATCTGTCTACCTACGTACCTACCTATCATCTGTCAGTCAGTCTATCTATCTATCTATCTATCTATCTATCTATCTATCTATCTATCTATCTATCTACCTACCTACCTACCTACCTATCGATCATCTTTCTATCTATAATAAATATAACATGTATGTGTGTGTGTATAAAATACTATCTTTACACATTAGGTCTCAATACTTCTTTAAAGTTTGATTCTCTTCCTATCAATGGATTAGACGTGTTAGAAAAAAACAAGTAGCTCATTTAATAAGCATATTTAAAAGTCTTTTCTTGGTCTTCATATTCCTTAGGGTTTTTTTCTGTAGTGTTGACTTGAGTTAAATTCTTAGGTCATCTTGAATCTTTTTTTCCCTCTGGTTTTCACAAGCCTACACAATCCTAATAGTTTGTCAGTTATCAGCTCCAACTAGTGGTCACCTTTCTTCCAATTCCTCCTTCTTGCCAAAAGAGATTCCCAAATATTCCCTTTATAAAGGTCTTTCGTGTCTTCTACTTAATTTAATTAATTAATTAAAGGGATAAGTTACCCAAACTGTAGTCTCACTTCAGTTTGTGTGCCAAATGGTTGTACTTAAATTAATATATTTTTATATTTCAAACTCAGAATATCTTAAATTGATTTGTTATCACTTCCTTCAATTTCAAAGTTATATTTGCTTATCCCGACTCCCCTTGTTCTGTTGTTGTTCTTCCATACAAGAAATCTCAGAGCCTACATATTCTGTGTATTTGTTAATCAATATACTGATACCTAAGAAGAGTGTTCCCAAATGTATTTGACTATGGAGTTTTTTTTTTTTTTCTTCAAGATAAAACTAGTGTGGGAAGCACTGTATTAAGTAACCTGAATGACTGTGCTTCTCTTTTCCACCAGACTTAGATTTGATTGTTCTGCATCCCAAATGTGTATCATCTTCTTGGTAGTGGTTGTGGCTCCTCACTTTATCCTTTTCTTTCTTCACCTTTGGTGACCCACATTAATTCTTGAAAAATAATTGATTCCATTACTCTTCACACATTGTCGATATATTTACGTACTGCAGTATTTCCAGTGTAATGTTCGGTAACTCCATCCATAAAACCTGTGATTCCCTCAGTTTTCTTTTCCTTTTTTAAAGATATCTTCTTAGAATGCCTCCTCATTTTTTCTATTGCTTAAATTCTTTTTGTATGTATGTATGTGTGGTATGAGGGTTCAAACCTAGGGATTTTGTATTAGAAACATCTGGATGTGTTGGCACATCCCTTTAATCCCAGCACTTGGCAGGCAGAGAAAGGTGAATCTCTGTGAGTTCGAGGCCAGCGCCTGGTCTAAAGGGTGAGTTCCAGGACAGGTTCCAAAGCAAAACAGAGAAACATTGTCTTGAAAACCAGAAAAAGAAAGGAAGAAAGAAACATGTGTTCTGCCAGTTACTTTTCTATTCCCTTAGAAAACACCACCCACTCCCATGTGCTTGCACATGCATGTGTGTATGTGTATTTTCTCTCCCTTCAGCATTGCTGAAGACTCATACATAGTACATCAAAGCTGCATCCCTGGACAAATACTGCGGGGTTCTTTAGAACTCACTGAAAAGCTGCTTTCAAAAGTATGTCTTCCCAATTACACTTTTTCTTTTTAACATAATTAATTTATATCATTTAAGTGGTGCCTACAATTTTTACTCTGATTATAAATATTTATATTTTATATTTCCTCTTTTTTTTTTTCCCGAATCAGGGTTTCTCTGTAGCTTTGGAGCCTGTCCTGGAACTAGCTCTTGTAGACCAGGCTGGCCTCGAACTCACAGAGATCCGCCTACCTCTGCCTCCCGAGTGCTGGGATTAAAGGCGTGCACCACTACCGCCCAGCTATTTCCTCTGGTTTTACATCCTATGGAGGTAGCCCTGGGATTACATAAAACAGTTTTGTACTTTTATTTATTTATTTATTTATTTATTGGTTTTTGTGGGTTTTTTTTGTTTTGTTTTGTTTTGTTTTTTTTGAGACAGGGTTTCTCTGTGGCTTTGGAGCCTGTCTTGGAACTAGCTCTGTAGACCATGCTGGTCTCTAACTCACAGAGATCCGCCTGCCTCTACCACCCGAGTGCTGGGATTAAAGGTGTGTGCCACCACCACCCGGCTTGTACTTATATTTAATAAATATTTATTGAGATAGCGGGTGACAAAGTAGCTAACTTGTCAATATATTTGTATTTTTCTTTTCCCTTAGGAAGATCTCTTACTAGTGGCTTATAAAGAATGTCACAAAGCTGTAATGAGATGCAGTACAAATTTCATGTCTAGTACCAAGACAGTAGTACAATTGTGTGGTCATGTTTTGGAAACCAAGTCCTACAAAGTGTCTGAGGATCTTGTAAGCATACATCTACCACTCTCTAGAACTCTTGCTGGTGAGTATTTCTTGCCTTTTATGTATCTGTGATACATTTTGTAGATACTCTGAGTAGTAGTACTTCTCTTTTTCCTTTGTTCCATATAGTTCTGGTAGGTACTGGCATTAAAGACTGTCATTATTTCTAGCCTTTGAGAGCTGTCACCACAGTACTTATCTAAGGACGCTTACTTATGCTTATACTTATCTAAATATAAACTTGGTAGCTTTCTATCAACCACCCAAATCTTAAATATTTATAAATGTTGATTTTATATCACTTTATACCAAAATTGAGATTAAGTTTCAATTCTTTTGGTATTTCTTTTTTATCTTTTACATTACATTTGTGTATTTATTTCCGTTATGGATGGGGACAATGTGCCATGGTGAATGTATGGTGACCAGAAGATAAGTTTTCTTTTTATGGGAGTTTGTTTTTTTCTGCCACTATGTGAGCTCTAGAGATTGAACGCAGGTGACAACAAACACCTTTACCCACTGAGCCATATTTCTTTAAGAGTAGAATAAACATTTGGAGAGGCAGACTTTTAGTTTTATATGGCGTATATAGAATGTAAGCTTTTGGTAATACTGTATTTCAAAATTAGAAGTTAATTGTTTCCATTTTGGAGTATCACTTGTAAGCTTAGTAAGCATGTATGTTTGTTGGGGCTTGGAGTGTGGAGACTGAACCTAAGGCGTCCTGCACACTAAGCATGCGCACTGTGACTGAGATAAATCCTCAACTCTAGTGAAAATACATTTCAATAATCCAACTTTCCAATCTTGATGAGTTAACTAAAAATACACTAATAGGGTTTAATTGCTTTCCTGTTTTCTTTTAAACATGATTTAGGTCTTCATGTACGTTTAAGCAGACTAGGTGCTGTTTCGAGACTGCATGAATTTGTGCCTTTTGTAAGTGACTCTTAAGTATTGAGTTGTTTATGTCCCGTTTCTGGTCATCTCCATTGGTGGGTGGGAAAGAAAATCATATTTTTAATTCCTCTGAATAGTGACATTTAGTCACTTCACAGCTGAATATATTGTGTAGAAATCTGAATAACAAAGACTTGAAAGGCATTGAGGGGAAGCAATTCGATTTCACAGATTTCTTGGTTAACTCGAGGAATGCTCTCGACCTCCCTGTGTTCCAGGACGGCTTTCACGTGGACGTCCTAGTGGAGTACCCTTTGCGCTGCCTGGTGCTGCTTGCCCAGGTTGTTGCTGAGATGTGGCGAAGAAATGGGCTCTCTCTCATTAGTCAGGTACACATAGTCTATTATATACACCTGTGAATGAGTTCTTTTTTCTAGGTGACTTGTCCATAGAGTTTGCCAAATATTTACTTTTATTCTCTTGTGTCATCTCTTAGATATGAAAATTCTGAGGATCCTATAAGTATTCCTTCTTTTTCCTATTTATTATTTATCTCTTCTGAATTATAAGAAGCTAGGATGCGCCGGGTGGTGGCGGCGCACGCCTTTAATCCCAGCACTCGGGAGGCAGAGGCAGGCGGATCTCTGTGAGTTTGAGGCCAGCCTGGTCTACAAGAGCTAGTTCCAAGACAGGCTCCAAAGCCACAGAGAAACCCTGTCTCGAAAAAAACAAAAAAAAAAAAAAAAAGGAAGCTAGGATGCTTGTACAGATAGGTGAAAGCCAGCAGTAGTAGCACAGGAGTCTCCCATTAACTTATCCTTTTCTAAGGGTTATCTCAGTTTGATACATTGAGTCTTCCCACCATCTGTCCTATTTTCATTTTAATTTGTATGTGTGTGTGTGCCCAGGTGTTTTGCTTTCCTATGTTTCTGAGCACCATGTATGTCATGCAATTTCCATTGGAGATCAGAAGAGGGCATCATATCCTCTGGGACTAGAGTTAGAGATGGTTGCGAGCCTGCATGTGGGTTGTTGGAGGTCAAACTCAGGTCCTCTGGAAGGGCAGCCAGTGCTCTTACTCCCCAAAGCATCTCTCCAGCTCTCCATTTGTCTTCTTTGCTGTTGTTTTGTTTTGTTTCTATGGTGGTTATTGAATATTAGAGGTAAGCACTCATCATCTGCCCAAATCAAAGGGTACCCTATAGCTTAAGAGTATAACTCATTGCTAAAATCCCTTTGTGCGGCTCTGAGTTCAGCCCTCAGCACCATTTAAAAATAACAACAGTGGCTACCTTAATTGTATTTCTTTCTATTTTAGGGAAATAGGGAAAAGTGCTTTTCCTAAAAGATTAGGAAAAAGACTTAAAAAAATATAATTTGTTATTGATTCTTTTGGACTTTCACATCATGTACCCCAATCTTGCTCACTTCCATCTCCTCCATGTCCCCCCTTCACCCCTACATTATCCCCTCAAAAAAGACTCCCCAAAATCAATTAAAAACAAAACAAGCAAAAAACCACCTTGCTCCTCCATCTTTTCAACCCCCCTTCATTCATCCTAGTGGCATTGGGTGCTGTGGTGTGTCAAGCAGTAAACCCTTTGTCCAGTCAGCCCTATCTGAAAAATGTTCATTGCAGTGAGTCATTGGGCTGGTTCAAGGCCTCTGGCACACCGTCACTATACCCTAACCAAAACACTTCTTGGATACTCTGCTGTTGCCCTGAGTAATGGGGATCCTGTAGTTACAGTCCTGCAGGACAGTCCCTTCACTTCCTCCAGTAGGTCATAGATGGGATAGTGTTAGGGTGCGATAACCCTAAGGCCTAGGATGTGGGTCTTTCTGGGCCACTGGGACCCCCTTCCTCAGGCAAGGCACAGGGCCAGCTCTCCCACCCCCATGGTGAGGAGTGGGGCTGTCTCTCCTGAGTAGGGAGGGAGCGGAGCAGATCACCTGCCGCAGTGACCAGTTAGGGACAAGGCCAGCTATCCCTGGGCCAGTGAGAGACAGAGCAAGCTCAGCATGGCCTTCAAATTTCAACATGCTTGGTTCCTATGACCCCTGTGGTAACATGGGCCATGGACATCATCACAGAATCCAGCTGCAGCAGGACCACAGACTCAGGCATGGCCTGAGCATCACTATGGCCCTGGTAGCAGCCCAGGCCACCAAGATCACTATGGCTCCTACAGCAACAAGGCCCTCTGACACCATCATGGTCTCAGGTGACTGTCCAGACCCTGGTCATCCTTATAGCCCTCAGTGGTAACAGGAGCAATGGACATCAACTCAGACCCTGGCTCCTGCTGGACCATGGACCCAGACATAGCCCTAGGCAGCATCTTGGGCCCAGACAATACCATGGCCCCATGTGCCAGTGCAGGCCACCCAAATCATCTTGTCCCCAATTGCAGCATGACCCTAAGATACCAACATGGCCACAGGTTGTGGCCTAGACTGTGGACATCCATGTGACCTTTGGTGGCTCCACAGGCCACGAATATCAACACAGACCCTGACTGTGGTAGGACCATGGACCCAGACACGGCCCCCATTAGCAGCCTGGACTTGAATGTCATCCTAGCCCCAGGTATTTTCACAGCCTTTGGTGGTATTGGGAGCCACAGATATCAACGCAGACCCTGGCTGCAGTAAGGCCATGGACCTAGACATGGCCCCATACTGCACGTTACCATGGCTCTGGGTGGCAGCACAGGTCATCCAGATTAGCCTGGCCAAAGTGTCAGTGTGGCCCTCAGATACCAACATCAGCCGTCTGACCAGACCCCAGTTATCTGCACCACCTTCAATGGTTACTGAAGCCATGGACACCAACATAGACCCTGGGTGTTGCAGGACCATGGACTCAGACATAGCCTGTCGTTTCCCCCCCTCCATCATGTCCCCTGGTGGCAGCGTGGCCCTTGGACACCGAAATGACCACATGTGGTAGCTAGACCCTGGACATCCCGATAGCCTTGGATCGTAGATGTCAACATAGACTCCGGCTATGGCAGGACCACAGCCCAGATGTCACCCTGGTTCCGGGTTGCTAGCAGGCTAGCCAACATCAACACATTCCTCACTGCCCTTGCCTCTTCAAGTCTGCCTCTTACCACAGAATACAAACCATTCAGCCTCTCTTTCTCTCCCATTTCTCCACCATATATTTGTTCATCATCATGGCACCCACTTGCCCACCCTTCAGACAGCCTTGACTATGAGGACGCAGGCTGTCTGGTGGGTATCTTTCTCTCATCTAAGCCTCATGGCATCAGCTTGGATGCCTTCAGTAGCCTAGACCGGGGCTGCCTTGTGAGTGTCTTGCCCACCAGAGATGCATGGCTGGCAACAGACTTTTAAAGATATCACTTACAAGAAAAGTGGTTTTATGATTTTCTTCTCTCTCTCTCTCTCTCTTCTTTTGGCAATACAGATTAAATTCACTGTACATGGTAGGCAGATATTCTACCACCCATCTCCTGTTTCTTTTATTGTTACTATTGTTTTGAGACAGGGTGTTTGCAGTCCAGGCTGACCTCAAATATATGACAATCCTATCTCAGCCTCCCATGTGCTGATATTACAGATGTGAACTGCTGCACCTACGGATTTTTTTTTTTTTTTTTTTTGAGACAGGGTTTCTCTGTAGCTTTGGAGCCTGTCCTGGAACTAGCTCTTGTAGACCAGGCTGGCCTCAAACTCACAGAGATCCGCCTGCCTCTGCCTCCCGAGTGCTGGGATTAAAGGCATGTGCCTCCACCGCTTGGCTGCACCTAGGGATTTGTGTATTAGAAACATCTGCTGGGTATGGTGGCGCACACCTTTAATCCCAGCACTCAGAAGGTAGAGTAAGGTTTGAGTTTGAGGCCAGCCTGGTCTACAAAGTGAGCTCCACAACAGCCAGAGCTACATAGAGAAACTCTGTCTTGGGACTAGGAAAAAGAAAACTTTTGTCAGAAGGCAGCTTAAAGGAATTGCTTTTCTCCTTCCACCCTGGGTCTTAGGGATTTAACGCAGGGTGTAGGCTTGGCAGCATCTTCGCCTATTGAACCATCAAACTGAGACCCTGTTGTTAAGAATTTTGTCTGAGGGCTGGCTGAAAGATATGTCTGTGGGTAAGTCACTTTTTGCACAAGCATGAGGGAGGACCAGAGCTTGGGGTCTAGCATCCACATAAGTCAGGTGGACTCGACAGCCCCTGTTATCCTAGCTGTAGGAGGCTGAGTCAAGCTGGCTAGCTAGAGTAGCCAGATCAGGGAGCGCTGGGTCTGATCTGAGAGATCCTGACTCTGTGTACAAAGTGAGAGCTACTGAGGAAAACAGCTGATGTTAACATCTGGTCTACACACACCCATCCATCTACATGTAAACAGATGCAGTACATGGCGAAAGAAGATCTTTGTTTCAAATCCCTTTAGCGTCTGTCTGTCATTTCTTTTACAGGTTTTTTATTACCAGGATGTTAAATGCAGGGAAGAAATGTATGATAAAGATATCATCATGCTTCAGGTACCTGTTTAAGTTACTCTCAGTTAGATTTTCATTTCCTTTTTATATTTTTTAAAATAAGAGGAAATACTGTTTGTAAGTTGAGTTAATCTCACCTTTAACTGAACATGGTAGCATAGAAACAGAATGGGCAATCTATTATCATCTTCAAAATTATTTTGTAGTTTTCTGAAGGGATTATTAGAGACAAGTGTTCCTCCATTTAATACATAGAAATGTGACTTTCAATTTTTTTCACAGATTGGAGCTTCTATAATGGATCCCAACAAGTTCTTGTTACTGGTACTTCAGAGGTATGAACTAGCCGATGCTTTTAACAAGAGCATATCCACAAAAGACCAGGTAAGCAATGGAGATTGGTATGTGAATTAACTCCAAAGGAAATATCGTTGTTACAATTTAGTTATATTTTAAAAGCATCTTCTTTTTTGCATATTTAGTTAGCCTTCCATATCTTGATTCTGCCTCTACAGACACATCATACCAGGGATCAGATATTTTTTAAAATTGTATCTGTACTAATGTATAAGCTTTTTCCTCAAACAGTGCTATACAACCACTATTTAGATGACATTTTCATTTGTAAGTAATCTAGAAGTGCTTTTAAAGTATAAGCATGATGTGTATAGGCCATACATGGATACTACATCATTTTATAAGGGACTTGAGCATCCTTGGATTTTGGTGTCTTGGTTGGGATGTCCTAGATGTCTAGGAGCCATGGTTTATCTCATACTCTGGAACAACTATACCTCCAAACATCATGTGTGCACATTGACTGCACAAATACACAAACATACGTACTTCCTTTTCACTCTAGAAAACCTAGGCTCTCTATAGATCAACAAAGAAAAGAAATGTCATTTAACATTATTTGCCTTCAGAAAATAAAGTGCCAGTAATTTGTTTGTTTTTAAAGCAAAAGCTTTATTCTGTGTGTGCCATTTTATAATTTGTAGTCTTTGTTTAACAAAATATTATGATAGGATTGTTTTTTCTTGTAACTGAATAAAGTCTAGGCTCAAACTCAGAGATCTGCCTGCATCTGCCTCTTGAGTGCTGGGATTTATGGTATGCACCACCACCCTATTTATCATTTTTACATATCAGTTTTAATGACTGTATAGCAGTTCCATTGCATGCAGAAAGCATTATGCATTCTGCTTTTTGTTTTGTTTTGTTTTTCGAGACCGAGTTTCTCTCTGTAGCTTTGGAGCCTGTCCTGAAACTCACTCTGTAGACCAGGCTGACTCACAGAAATCCTTTTGCCTCTGCCTCCTGAGTGCTTGAGATTAAATTGTACATTACCACTGTCCATACCAAGCATTATACTTTCGTCTCATTAGTAAAGTTTTCCTAGTTTTGATATTGCAAACATCTGTAACAGAAGTATTAAATACATACATCTAATTGTTTTAAGATGAATTTTGTATGTAAATTTGATGAATAAAATTGCTTGCTTTTTCTTTAGGTTCTTAGTAAGTATTGACAGATCGGTGCCTGCACACTTCTGACAGCATGAGGGTTTCATTGTCACCTCTGCATTGTTTCCATAGTTGAAGTGCTAGCTTATAAAGTAACCCTGCCTTTTTGTTTGTTTGTTTGTTTTTTAAGACAGGGTTTCTTTGTGTATTCCTGACTGTCCTGGAACTCACCCTGTAGACTAGGCTGGCCTTGAACTCAGAAATCTACTTGCCTGTGCTTCAGGAGTGCTGGGATTAAAGTGTGCACTACCACCTAGCAAAACTGACTGTCTTAAATTTATTAAATTCCATTGCTTTATTCTTCTAACTTAGAAGTCACTTACAAAGGCCCAAAGAATAAATTAAAGAAAGGAAATTAATTTTTAGTCACTTTATACTTCATGAAAAATAACTGATTTTATCAGTAGAACTTGTTTATGTTTTAGAGACGGGTAGTCTTATCATACCTACCACGTCTACTTTAAGCCACTTTCTTGCTCTCCCAGTAAGAAGGAAGCTAATAGTAGAGAAAGGAAGTATTAGAATTTGTTTGATTTAGGACAAATAACGATATGGAGATAATGAAGAAAGTTACAGTTTAAGAGCTGTTTTTGAATACTTTATGTGTCAGGTGGGAGCTTTGGCACCTACTTATTGCTGTGCTCTGAAAAAAGCTCTAGTCTAGATGGGCCGTGAGTCGAATCAAGAAATGCAGACTTGATGAAGTTTTGTGGTTCTTATGTAACTATTTTTTTTTAATTCTATAGGATTTGATTAAACAGTATAATACATTAATAGAAGAAATGCTTCAGGTCCTCATCTATATTGTGGGTAAGATTAAAATGTTTTGAAATGGAACATGATTTACCTTTTAGAGAATGTTAATAAAATATAATGGGCAATTGTCTTCTGTTGCACATGCTACATAAAATATCAGAGATTAATGTGACCAGTGTGATGGATAGATTTAGAAAGTTCTCTAAAACATGAACCTTGCATATTTTTTCTCAGTATTGGAGATTAAACCCAGGGCCTTCCACATATTAGGCAAGTGCTCTACCACTAAACTACATCCCCGGTAACCTCTTAATTTTTATACTTGACTTTTATTGTTGGACTCTGAAGGTCTAGGTACAAGTATCCTGACTAGAAATGTAGATTGTTTTTTAATTTACTTACTTTACATTCTGACTGCAGTTTTCCTTCCCTCCTCTTCTCCAAGTCACCCTGCCTCCCCATCCTCTCCTCCTCCATTTCTATTCAGAAAAGGGCAGGCCTCCCATGGTTATCAATAAAATATAACATATCAAGCTGCAGTAAGACTAAGTACCTCCTCTTGTATTAAGACTGGGCAAGGACCCAATATGAGGGTCAAAGCCAGCAAAAGAGTCAAAGACAGCCCCTGCTCCCATTGCTAGAGTCACACAAGATGACAAACAGATATGTAGAGGGCTTAGGTCACTTCCATGCAGGCTCCCTAGTTGTTGGTTCAGTCTCTGTGAGCTCCTATGGGCCTAGGTTATTAATCTACTTATTTAGTGCTAACATTTGCATATGTACATGAAATTTAAATATATCCTGGGTCCAAGTTAAATGTTTTAATTATGCCATCCTTGCAAGTTACCTTGTGTAAATAGTAGAGTGAGAAGGATAGTATGAGCTTCCATGTGGGTGCTGGAAACGAAACAGTGCTCTTAGCTAATGAACCATCTTTTGAGCCCCATTTCTGGCTTATAATGGGACAATATAAATAAGTAGAAATATTTGGGCTAGGAGTTAGATATGAAGTCTTGGCCTTGCTTTTAGTTACTAAGAACTTGCTATATAATCTTTCAGTTTCAGATTCCTATCCATACAGTGTGAAAAGAACCTACTCTAAGGTTGCTTCTGAGACTGTGATCCTGGGGGAGACCCCTTTGGTAAATATATATATATATATATGTATATGAAAATCAGGGCTGGAGAGATGGCTCAGTGGTTAAGAGCACCACCTGCTCCTCTAAAGGTCCTGAGTTCAATTCCCAGCAACCACATGGTGGCTTAAGACCATCTGTAATGAGATCTGGTGCCCTCTTCTGGCCTGGAGGCATGCATGTAGGCAGAATACTATATACACAATAAATAAACAAATCGTAAAAAAAAAAAAAAAGAGGAGGGGGGCTGGAGAGATGGCTTAGAGGTTAAGAGCATTGCCTGCTCTTCCAAAGGTCCTGAGTTCAATTCCCAGTAACCACATGGTGGCTCACAACCATCTGTAATGGGGTCTGGTGCCCTCTTCTGGCCTGCAGGCATACACGCAGACAGAATATTGTATACATAAAAAATAAATAACTATTTTAAAAAAAGATAAAAGAAAATTATAAAATTTACAAATGTGAAAATGAGTTATTATAAACAAATCATTTAACAAATTGTTTATGAAATATGATTTAAAGAATATCTAACAGGATCTTTTATGGATATCATAGATCTTTGTATAGATGTTACAGTGTTGATAACTAGTGGTGAAAGCAGAGGTCATGAAGGCAGAGTGGAGGAGGATGAAGAAAGGAGACTAGTGGAAGGGAAATGGGATAGTATGGGAGATGGATACAGTCAAAGTCCCTGATGCAGCTGAAAGAAACTGTCCTTACGAAACCCATTACTGTGTTTAATGAATGTATGTCAATGAAAGTTACAGTAGGACCAGAGAAGTGGCTCAAATTGGTAAAGTGTCTACTGTGCAGGCACGAGGACCTGAATTCACTTTCCAATATGCCTGAAAAAGCTAGAGAGGGAGGCAGGACACACCTGTAATCCCAGGACCAAGGAGATTAGGATAGGAGGATCCCTAAAGAGCAGGTTTGTCAGCAGGTTGGACTGCATCAATGAGCTCCAGATTCAGTGAGCCACCTTATCTTAGAAATAAGGCAAAGAGCAAGGCCCCCAATGAAGACCCCATGACATTGATTTCTGCCCCCCCACATTCACATAACTAAACATACACACACACACACACACACACACATATAAATAACTTTTTACACAAATATACATTAAAATATAGTAAGAAAAAACAAGGGTGCCATATGTTCAAATGTTTTAAGTCTTAAAGCAGTGGGCATTAGATATTATTGACACCAGCAACATTTCTGTAGTTAATATAGCAGTTTCTAATCTCTAATTGATAGGGTGTTGTTTATGTATTTGTAACCTGGACCTGGAAATGTAGCTCAGTGGTAGAATATGTGCCTAGCATGTATAAGTGCTGGACTTGATAAAAATAAATACAATTTTTATCATGTAAGCCATTAATTTTATTTTTCAGTTTTCATTTTGTTCTTTTATGTATTTATTTATTTTTCTGTCTGTGTCTTTCTTTTTCTGCCTTTGTGTGTGTGTGTGTGAGAGAGAGAGAGAGTATGCTGCTTGTCTGTATGTCTGAGTGAGTGCATGGGCACGTGTGTCTGTGTGCGTATATTTATGTGGACGACAGAACAGGACATCAGTTCCCTTAGAGCGGGTGCTTTTGAGCCATCTACCTTGTTACACAGATAGTGGGATCCAAACTCTCCATTATTGTACAACAAAAGCTTTTAACCTCTGGGCCAGTTTTTCTGCCCAGTTTTTTGGTTTGTTTGGTTTTTTCCAGTTTGTTTTTATTTTATCTTTTTTCCTCCTTTTTCTTTTTGAGACAGGGTCTTACTATGCAACTCTGACTGACCTGTAACTCATTATGTAGACCAGGCTTGCCTCCAGCTCACAGAGATTTTCCTGCCTCTGCCTCATGCTTGCGGGTGTTAAAGGTGTGTCTCGACATTCCTGACCTTAATGATTTATTATTATTTTTTATTTATTATTTTTAGTGTAGGTGTGGTATGTGTATGTGAGTGTAGGTGCTCTTTGAGTCCAGCAGTATTGGATCCCATGGAGCTGGATTAGCAAGTAGTTATGAGTGTCCTGATACAGCTTCTAGGAATAGAACTTGGCTCGTCTGCAAGAGAAATACACGCTTGAACCTATTCAGCCACCTTTCCAACCTATTGATTTGATTTTTGAAACCTGGGCTTATTCTGTGACCCAAGATAGCCTTTCAGTTGGTGATCCTCCTGTCTCAGCTTCCCAGGGCTGGTACTACAGTTAAAATCAGGGCTGGATTCTCAATGCTGTCTCTCTCTCAGTAGATAGTTCTTTGCCTGATTTTGGGGAAATATTGAAATAATTTTGATTTGTCTGTTATAGACCTAATCTAGTGCAGTGTTCTCGGTATAAATGCATTTGTTAGAACAAAACTTAAATAGAAACCAATGAAACTTTCTGTTTTTGTTTTTCATGGTATTAGGAGAGCGTTATGTACCTGGAGTGGGAAATGTTACCAAAGAGGAAGTCATAATGAGAGAGATCACTCACTTGCTTTGCATTGAGCCTATGCCACACAGTGCCATTGCCAGAAACCTACCTGAGAATGTAAGTCTACTTTCCTTTCCTTTAAAAAAAAATTTATTTAAAATTTTTAATTATATGTGTATGGGTGTTTGGCCTACATGTTTCTAAGTGTTCCACATACAAATTTGGTGTTCTTAGAGGGTGTTGGATCCCTTGGAACGGTAGCCATAGGCAGTTGTGAGCCAACGTATGGGAACTAGGTCCTGAACCCGGGACCCCTGTAAGGGTAGCTCCTGCTCTTAGCCACTGAGCCTTCTCTCTAACCACTAAGTTTACTGTTCAATCCCTCAAGATTAGGGGAGTTTGGGTTTTTGTTGTTGTTTGGTTTGATTGGTTTGTTTGTTTTCTGTTTTTTTTTTTTTTTTCTTCCCTCCTTATTTCTTTTTTTAATTGGAAGTTGACTTCAAATTTCAGGAAAATTTGCTAAACAAATGACCCATATTTTTATCTTAGAGTTGTAAACCAATTACTTTTCAGTTTTTAGTCATATAAACTTTAGTTCTAGGGAAATGCTCTTGCTATGTGTTTCTGGTTGGAGGCTATTTATTTTGTTTTCTTTGCTTTCAAGGATTAGTAAAGCATGGACATGTACCTAAATGTTGTTTATGAATATATAGTGTATTACTACATAAGGCTTCTTTTTAAACACTGTGTATATAGCTGAATGGTAGAGTGCTTGCCATAAGGCCCTGGATTAAATTAAAAAAAAAAAAAAAAAAAAACAAAAATGAAGAAGAAAAGGAAGGAGGATGGGAGCTAAAGATTGTGTGTGTGTGTACATGTACACATATACATATGAAGGTAAACTCAGAGAGCTAACTTCTCTTGTGATATTTGTACATAAGATTATATATCTTAATAAATCAATTCCCTACAACATATTGGCTCCATATGTAGTTTTAATAAATAGTGCAGTTAATCTTTTAATTTATCATGTATAGAGTACTTCACAGTACTTCAGTACTTTAGAGATGAAGTTTAAAATGTATTTGAGTTCCCAGTAAGAAACAAAAATTCAGGAGCTGGAGAGATGGCTCAGCGGTTAAGAGCACTGACTCTTCTTCCAGAGGTCCTGAGTTCAATTCCCAGCAACCACATGGTGGTTCACAACCATCTATAATGAGATCTAGTGCCCTCTTCTGAGGTGCAGGTACACATGCAGGCAGAATACTGTATACATAATAAATAAATGAATAAATCTTTAAAAAAAAATTCATTACCTGAAGGTAACAATGACAAAAATGTTGTTTCAACAGGAAAATAACGAAACTGGCTTAGAGAATGTCATAAACAAAGTGGCCACATTTAAGTAAGTGTTTAATATTTATGATTATTCTGAGGGATAAACTGGTCTTTATTTTTATACCTGATACTTTATAGAACATCTGAACTTTTCTATAGAGCTCATAGGAATAAGAATGCAATGTGAAGTTGAGAAAAGAGAATGAGGGGTGCCCCAGGCACTAACTAATTGTGTTTAATGATGAAATAATTAAATGTGTTTATTAATGAAATGAGGTTCTTAGTTTGATAAATGAGAAATTTGTCTAGTGATAGTACGTGATTTAGACAGTAAACTAGTAAGACTATCTGATAACTCTTTCCCAATCATTTGATGCTTTGACTTCATTGCTTTATAAATTTTTATTGTATATGCTAACTGTACTTTATAATCCTTACACACTTTGTCGGGTCTAAAGTGAAAATGTTAGTTGGATTAATTCTTCACATTTGGAAAATTTATACTAATAATATATTTTGAGTTGTGATAGTATTATGTTTAGAGTGATGTTACTAGTTCTAAATAACTTATAAAATAGCATGTGACTTTTTTCTCCTTTAGCAGTGGTTAGTATTTTTAACTTAAGAATTGGATAGAAACTCAAAGATGTTAAGTATGGTGTACTCTTTTAGGTGTGGTGCTTTTCCTACTACTGTGCTCAATAGAGGATTCCACACTATTGTTAAAACTATTTGCTATTAATGATTTGTTTCTCTACCGTTTGAGACTTGATCCTAAATCATGTTGTGTACTGTAGTTTAATAGGCGCCTTTAAACCCAGAGGCTTTAAAAGAAGGATGGAAATCTCAGTAGGGCACACTATCAGGCTCAGATAGCAGAAAATAAACTTTCCCAGATTTGTTTGAATTTTATAACTATTGAGAGTACAATGTCACTGTTGTCAGGACTTTGCACTCAGTGTATAGTTTTTGTGTTACCATAGCAACTAAATTGATAATTTCTGAGATATAATTTTTTAGGAATCTTGAATTTTAGATCAGATCTTAGATTCTTACTTTGTTTTCAATATTGTGAAAACAAAACAAAATCAAAACCTGCTGTTCATTTATGTTGCTTTAGGAAACCAGGTGTATCAGGCCATGGAGTCTATGAATTGAAAGACGAATCACTGAAAGACTTCAATACATACTTTTACCATTATTCTAAAACACAGCACAGCAAGGTAAGAAATAAGCCTGAAGGCCTGTATGTTTTTCTGAATCTAGAAAAGGAGTTTCATGGTGGCTCCTGTTAGTAGAGAGGGTGGTAACTCATCCAAGAAAATTAGCAATCTAGTGTGTCGACAATATTTAGTTTTTCTTGACTATACCAAAAATGTCCTATAATTTATAGTTGTTACAGGAGAGAATAGCTCAACAGTGCACCTTTCATTTGAGTCAAATGTGTCACTTTTCTTTACAACAGTCCTTCCTTCTTTCTTTCCTCCCTCCCTCAGCAGTGACTATTCTGCAGAGGATCGGCACATACTTTCTGTTGTTCTTAGAAGGATAAATTGGTTTAGGTGATGGCTCGTTTTGTTGACGTTACTTAAATTGAGTAGTTTTTAACAAAATGGGAGAAGGAGAAAGCTGGATATTCTCACCATTGTCTTGCTTGTGTGCTGGCATTGTGAGAAAGACTACTCTACCATGGCTTCCTCTCCATGATCACCTGAAACCAGGCATGTACTGGGTGAGATGCTGCTGCCCTTTAAGTCATGCTGTCTGGTACTTTCTCACAGCAGTGGAGTCGAATACAGAAGCTTTCATTTAATAAAATAATTAAATATGAATATGAGTAAAGATAAAAGTTGCATACTGTCATGTGGGTTCTTGTACAGAATAGAAACTAAGAAGCCTTTCTGACCAAAAGAACGGGGGCTAAGTTCTTTCTTTTTTATTTTTTTTTAAGTTTTTATTACATTTATTATTTATTGGAGTATGGGTATACATCCAGAAGTCTGTTACTCCTTCCATCACTTGGCTCTTGACCCAAGTCTTACTAGGTTGCAGGGACCCTTTACTGGCTAAGCCATCTCACAACTTGGGACACTGGCTAAGTTCTTAATGAGAATCATACCTTACTCATCTTACAGTGTCCTTCCCTAGGACAATTTTTTGGTTTCTAGTCAAGATAATATTTTGAATACATTTTAAATTAGTATAAAGTACTTTAGTGGATAGATCAATCTGTTTTCCAGCAGTATTCCTTTTGTTTTGTGTATGCTAGACAGTGTATGTAATGATAGTTGTTACCTTTTCTTCAATAGGCTGAACATATGCAGAAGAAAAGGAGAAAACAAGAAAATAAAGATGAAGGTAAAATTGAGATTCTGAACTGATACATTTGGCTGTTTTCTGTGGGTGTTTTATATTGTTGATTTGAGTGGAGCAACTAAAGAACTTCTTTGTGTTTACATATTAAGATGTGGCCAACATAAATGAAAGTGTTTTAAATTGTAAGCAAGTCGAGTTTATTTTCAGAGACTGGTATAGCAGTTTACATTTCCTTTAACATTGATGTTTTCAGTGCTTTAAAGTAGAAATAAATCATGTTATTTTGCATGTAAACTATTAATTTTTATATTTGCAATTATGTATGTTAGGGTAGCTCAAATAAAAATGTACCTGTTTGTCTCTCTTCCCCATTTATTCTGCTTCCCTAATAGCATTGCCACCACCACCTCCTCCTGAGTTCTGCCCTGCTTTCAGCAAAGTAATCAACCTTCTCAACTGTGATGTCATGATGTACATTCTCAGGACTATATTTGAGCGAGCAGTAGACACAGATTCTAATTTGTGGACAGAAGGGATGCTCCAGATGGTATGTTTATCTGCAATACAATTTGTGGAATCTGAAAAACAATTCCTGGGTTCATGTCAATCAGAACCATATCAGAAACAAATGCTACTTAGGAATCATTAAAGTGGTTGAACTGTGGTCTAAGTTTCTTTGTTGATACATTCTCATGTTTTTATTATACCTAACATATTTTCAAAGATCTTTCTCTCTCTCTCTCTCTCTCTCTCTCTCTTTCTGTCTGTCTCTCTCTCTCTGTCTCTCTCAGATGCCCTCTGATGCTCTATGATTACTTTCTGTACAACAGCTGTGTTGTGCTAGGGGCAATTAACCTTCTACTCTCTGCCTTTTGCTTTGCCCTTCCCTGCAAAGCTGCTGGGAAGTAGAATCCATTTGGTTGATGAGTTCTTTTGGAACATAATTTATTCCTATGCTATCTTAGGTACTATTCTCCAACTCTATTCAAATAAAGCTCCTTCTCCTGAGTTATGGGGGAAAAAAAGACATCTCCTCATGTTAGTAATAAATCCATATCCCATTGCATCATGCTTCTTCTTCTTCTTCTTCTTCTGCTTCTTCTTCTTCTTCTTCTTCTTCTTCTTCTTCTTCTTCTTCTTCTTCTTCTTCTTCTTCTTCTTCTTCTTCTGCTTCTTCTTCTTCTTTCTCTTCCTCCTCTTCCTTCTCCTCCTCCTCCTCCTCCTCCTTCTTCTTTTTTTTCAAATTTTTATTTTGTTTTTTTCCTAGACAGGGTTTTCCTGTGTCACTGTGGCTGCCCTGGAACACACTGTTGACCAGGCTAGCCTCAAACTCAGATTCTCCTACCTCTGCCTCCTGAGTGCTGGGATTAAAGGAGTGCATCACCAATGCCTGGTGCATCATGCTTTTTATAGGCATCTATTTATTTATTTTGCTTGCTTTGGTTATGGTGGTGCTGGGGAATGATCCCAGGATCATGAATATGCTAGACAAGACCTCTACCACCAAGCGACACTCGCAGTTCTTTTTTTGTGTGTGTTTTGATACAAGGTCACATACTGTAGCACAGGGTGGACTAAAACTCCTTATGCCTAGGCTAGCTTTAATCTTGTGTCAATTCTCCTGCCTCAGTATCCTGAGGGCTGAGATTATACTTATGAGGCATCATACCTGACTTCTTGGAACTGCTAATTAATAAATTTCTTAATCCTGCTACTTTATGGTTACTATAACTATATTTATATAGTTTTCAGTTTTCTCTACCCCCATCCCCTGCTGGTTATTATTGGTCTGTAGGCTAATGCTCCATTTGTATCTCTGTGCTTATAACAATGATAAATATCTGCAGTACTAGATTCAGTATTGTAGAGCTTTATTTGAACTCCAGTTAAAATTTTCCTCACCTCCCAGTGTCCTCCACAGGAGAGAAACACTGTAATGTTTTATATATTCTGGAAACTATACCAACATAAGCACATAAAGGTATTTGTCATTCCTGATTGCATGAACATCTCATTATATAGGTATACTGTTGTGCATTTAAGTTTTCTCTTATTAATAGACATCGGGTTCGGATTGGGAGTTTTATTATAACAAAGAATATTAAGATGAGCATTGTTTATGGTCAGTTTGCTTCTTTGCTTGTGATGGGTTCTGTTTATGTTGCTCAGGCTGGTCTTGATTTTGTGAACTCAGGTGATCCTTCCACCTTAGCCTTCCAAGTACATGAGATTACAGGTGTGCGCCACCCCTGGTTTACAGTGAGCATCCTTGTATAAATAATTTTGCATACATAAATGAGTATATTTGCTATACCAATTCTGAGTACACAGTCTGTTCCTTTACATTTTTAACTGATGTTGTCGCTGTGATTTTTAAAAATGTAAAGCTTGTTAATTTTCCCACCGTCACCAGTGCAACAACAACTGACTGCTTCCAAACACTCTGGCAGCTGTGTAGTCTGTACTAAACTTCACATTTTTATCCCACCCCACCCCACCCCTTTTTTTTTCCCCGAGACAGGGTTTCTCTGTGTAACAGCCCTTGTTGTCCTAGAACTCACTTTGTAGGCCAAACTGGCCTCAAACTCACAGAGATCCACCTGCCTCTGCCTCTTAAAGCGCTGTAATTAAAGGCATGCACCACCACCCTGGTGAGATTTTTATCACTTTTCAAGTGATACTTTTAGCTATGTCTCTTTAATCTGAGGCATTTTTCATAGTATTCATGATTTCTCTTTCTCTTGACCATTTGTATAAGTTTTGTCTGTTTTTGTTTATTGTTTTCTTCCTCTTTGGGTTATTTATATTAGTACAGCCAGTTAAAGAAGAAGCCCTTCAGAGACCCTTGTTTTCCTCCTTCAGGCATTCCACATATTGGCACTGGGCTTGCTGGAAGAGAAGCAGCAGCTTCAGAAGGCTCCTGAAGAAGAAGTGATGTTCGACTTCTACCATAAGGCTTCAAGTATGCTAAAGCATCATTTCCCAACAAACTTCTAGCTAATTGCCAGTTTGTAATTGAAAGTTTTGGATCTTAAACATTTTTTATCTGTTAGTCCTTAAATGATTTATTTGCCGAGCATGTTTTTTTTTTTAACTAAAATTTTCCAGTGTACTAATTTTTAAAGATTCCCTATGGCAAGTGTTTTTACTGTATGTGTGGTTGTAGTATGTTAGGAGTGAAGTCTGTCTGACTGAAAATGTTTTTTTTAATCTTGAAGACTAGCATAGGTTAAGATTAAAATGCTATTACATTAAGATAGTTTTGTTCAAAGAGCATTCCTGAAGCACTGATTATAAAACCAATACTTATAAGCAAAGTAATCACATTTTCTATATACATGGATGCCAATTAAAGCAATATTAATAAAAGCTCAGAGACTGATATAGGGGTTCAACCTGAAGACCAGAAAAGCAAAGCAGCCAGCTTTGTTTCTTACCCCGACCTCAGTCCGAAAAAGTGATCCTGCTTCCAAGAATCTCAGAATGAGATTGTGTCTGAGAGCTGTCTCTTCCCAGTCTATAATCCTCTCTAGTTCTAGGATTAAAGGCATCCACCATTAGCTGAGCGGTAGTGGCACATGCCTTTAATCCCAGCACTCATGAGGCAGAGGCAGGCGGATCTCTGTGAGTTTGAGGCCAGCCTGGTCGACGAGAGATAGTTCCAGGACAGGCACCAGAAACTACAGAGAAACCCTGTCTCAGGGGGGGAAAAAAAGGCATCCACCATTACCGCCTGGTTTCTATGGCAAACTCGTGTGGCCACTGAGATTAAAGGTGTGTGATATTGCTGCCTGGTCTATAAAGCTGGCCAGTGTGGCTGTTTTACTTTGCTGATCCACAGGCAAGTTTTATTTACA
Source organism: Ondatra zibethicus (assembly GCA_004026605.1). Taxonomy (NCBI): domain Eukaryota; kingdom Metazoa; phylum Chordata; class Mammalia; order Rodentia; family Cricetidae; genus Ondatra; species Ondatra zibethicus. The sequence continues at coordinate 54,246 of PVIU01002537.1, read as the reverse complement.
AGTGAACTACAAGTGAAATGCCACTAAATTTCCCCCTTTTGTCTAAAATAAAAAAGAAGACTATAACTAATATAAGAAAAACTATATACAATAAGTACAATAACTATATACAATACATACAGGCAATAAATACATCAACAATGTCTAGTCCATTTGACAAATTCAGAGAAAATACTCCATATCTATCCTATCTTGGTGAGTCCAAAATCTTATACCTAATTTACTTTTTATTATAACTTGCTTTCTGTGTATTGAAAATACTGTTAGCGAGGCTGGAGAGATGGCTCAGGTTAAGAGCACTGACTTTCCTTCCAGAGGTCCTGAGTTCAATTCCCAGCAACCACATGGTGGCTCACAACCATTTGTAATGAGATCTGGTGCTCTCTTCTGGCATGTAGGCACACATGCAGCCAGAACACTGTATACATAATAAATAAATAAATCTTAAAAAAAAAAAGAAAATACTGTTAGCCTTCTTTGCATATGAATATAATATCTTTCCCTTGAGTATCTCTGCAATTGTTCTCATCATGGGCTTTTTGTAGACAGCACAGAGGAAAGGCAAGAGCAAACTATGAAGGGTAGCCCTTAGCAGTACCAATGGGTGATGCAGAGGGAGGCTTACTGTAATGAGTCTTTTAAAAAAATTAAACGCTGAGCAGTGGTAGTGCATGCCTTTAATCCCAGCACCTGGAAGACAGAGGCAGGTGTATCACTGAATTTGAGGCCAGCCTGGTCTTCAGAGGAAGTTCCAGGACAGCCAAGGCTACACAGAGAAACCCTGTCTGAAAAAACAGAACAAAACAAAAAATAAATAAATAAAAATTAAGGTAGCAAAGGGACTGGCTGGCAATCTTCAATTATCATGTGAATGATAGGCACTAAGAATTATAATTAGTAGAAAATTATGAATTTTAATTCTCTAAATATACTTTTGTATTTTAAAAAAGGATTGGGAAGTTCAGCCATGAATGCCCAGAATATACAAATGCTTTTGGAGAAACTCAAAGGAATCCCCCAGTTAGAAGGCCAGAAGGACATGATTGCATGGATACTCCAGGTATGTTGCAAAAGTAAACTGGTTTAATATAGTTATGTATTGCTTAATGACAAAAACACTTTTTGATAAATGCATTATTAAGCTCTTCATCCTTACTTGAATACCACAGAATATACTTATGCACCCCTAAATAGTTTGTTGCTTGATATGGCCTTGATACAGTCAGTAAACTTAGTACAAAAATATAAAGTGTGTGAGGTCGCTACTGGTATAACTTTGCACGCTGTTTTACCTTTGTAAGTAGAAAGAGCATATAACTCAGATTATAATGAAGACAACATTGAAAGGGCGGAAAGTAGAGATCAGTGGTAGAATGTGTTTTTAACATGTGTGAGTTCTTGATTCAACCCTCAGAACCATAAATAAATAAAACAATTTCAAAAATAAAAAAGTCTAAAAAGTGACAATGCTTTATTTTCATTATTGAATATTATTCACTATATAACTGTAATTCCATACTATATGTGACCATATATAAAAATCTTCTATTTGCTGATTAAATTCATGTCCTGTGTTCTCTTTCCATTTGTAAAGCCATTTACTGTCAATTATATCAAAGCTGTGTTTTTTTTTTTTGTTTTTTTAAAATGACTTATTTATCTTTTTATTTTACGTGCATTGGTGTGAAGGTGTCAGATCTCATGGAGCTGCATTTTCAGACAGTTGTGAACTGCCACATGGGTGCTGGGAATTGAACTCAGGACCTCTGGAAGAGCAGTCAGTGCTCTTAACTGCTGAGCCATCTCTCCAGCCCCTACAACTGTGTTTTTTTTTATGCTTATAGTAATTCATTTTTTTTCTGTTTCCATGGAGTTACTTTTATTTTATTTTTTTAGATTTATTTATTATGTATACAACATTCTGCCTCCATGTTTGCCCACATGCCAGAGGAGGGCGCCAGATCTCATTACAGATGGTCGTGAGCCACCATGTGGTTGCTGGGAATTGAACTCAGGACCTCTGGAAGAGCAGCCAGTGCTCTTAACCACTGAGCCATCTCTCCAGTCCCCCGTGGAGTTACTTTTAGTAATGAAAGATATCCTCAATTATGTCATTATCAGTTGCATGCATTGAGTGATTACAGTGTGCCATGCTGAATTCAAGACCCCAAGCTGCACGAAGAGCTTTCTTTCATGGTACATATACCATAGTTGAAGTACAGATAATTTGAAAACAATCAGCAGGATAATCCAGTAGGATGAGAGAAGATTCCCTTGAATAATGAGAGGTCTTTGTCAGAAGGTGAAGTTAGAGCTGAGACCTGGGTCATTCTAGAGCCGGTGTTCTAAGACTCCAAGGAATATTTTAGGAAAGGGGCCACTGCAGGTGCTCAGAAGTGGTCCAGAGTAAGTCCAGTAGGACTGTACATAAAGAGAGACAGTAATGTTGGAGGGGTTACCGGGGGCTAGATTGTGTTCACTTCATAGGTCAGAATAAAGTGGTGTATCTTCATATTGAGGAGATTAATAAAAATGTTCCTTTAAACTGAGTTTGTTGTATGCTATGTAATCCCTGTTATTTAGAAGGTTAAGTTAGAAAAGTCACTTGAGCCTAGGAGTTAGAGTTCCTATCAAATAAATAAATAATAAATAAATAAATCTGTGCTACACCCTCTCATCCCAGACAAACAGCAGACTTCACTCACTCTGCTGATGGCTCACTGACCAACAGTATTGTCATAGTCAGGGTCACTTTTTCAATTTTTTTAAATACGTATGTATGTAGCTTACCTCAAAGAAAAGCCATTTTATCTTTAAAATGGCTGAATCAGATTAGTGATTTGTCTTCCTGGTCAGTCCAGCTACTTAATGTTTCATCTATTTTCACAGATGTTTGACACAGTGAAGCGATTAAGAGAAAAATCTTCTTTAGTTGTGGCAACCACTTCAGGCTTGGAATCCATTAAGAATGATGAGGTAACAGCACTGTGACAATGTTACATTTATCTCTGTCTTTGAATAAAGAGTCACTTTCTTCTTTAGGAGAAACTGTTGGTGGTAAAATATGTGAGTTCTGTCCCTCTTTTTGTCCTCTGCTTCTGTTCTGCACTTAACATATGCTCAGTAGGAGGTGTATATTTTACAAAATTAAAGGACCTTGATGTCTAGTGGGACTCTTAGAAACAACCTACTATATTAATTTTAAAACATTAAAATAAAATTTAAAACATTAAAAAATTAGGATATGTCTCAGTCAATGGCATTTCATAATTTAGTCAACAGTATTCATCTATTAGGAAGTATAAAATAATGGTACATCTTAGATTCAGTGAAATTAGATGTGTAGGTCATGATTTTCCATGTTTTGAATCATATTTTCTAGTATTGAATTAATTAACATTTAATTATTAGAATATTCTTTTTGGTTTTTAAAATTTGTTTGTTTGATTTTCAAGACAGGATTTCTCTGTGTAACTGCCCCTGGCTGTCCTGGAACTCTCTCTGTAGGCCAGGCTTGCCACGAACTCACTGATACCCACCTACCTCTGTCTCCCAGGTGCTGGGTTTAAAGGCGTGCACCAGTAAGTACTGCCTGGCTGTTTTTTATTTTTTTTGAGAGAGGATCTCTCTATGTAGCCCTGACTGTTCTAGAACTCTCTATGTAAACCAGGCTGGCTTCAAACCCACAGAGATCCACATGCCTCTGCCTCCCAAGGGCTGGATTAAAGGTGTGTGCCACCACATACATCTTAATTATTAGATATTCTCACTTGAGATATTAACTATTTTTCTTAAAATGCACTGTTCATAAGTTAGTGTATGGTAGAGCATTTGCCTAACATGTGAAAAGGCCTGGGTTAAATTTTCAGTACTTGTAGTAAGTCTCTAAGTTATTTTTATCTTCTGGTTTTAATTTTGTTAGGTCATGTGCATATAGAAATTTGATCATTTCTTCTAGGTTTTCCAGCTTTTTGGCAAATAAGTTTCCAAATTATGCTCTAATAATGTTGTGGATTTCATTGAATCTGTTTAATAACACCCTTTCATTGTAATTTTGTCTTCACATTCTTTCTTTATGTCACATTGGCTAAGTATTTATCAGTGATACTTACTTTTTCAAAGAATCAACTCTTTCTTTAGTTGATTTTATGTTTTGTTCATTTAGTTTCCATTTCGTTAATTTCTTCCCTAACTTTTAAATGTCTCCCTATCTCCTGGGTTTGGGATTGGCTTAGTATTGTTTTTCTAGAGCCTTAAGGTGTATCAGTAGGTTGTTTATTTAAGATCTCAGAAGTGGTGGTGGTGGTTGTCGTTGTTTTAATATAAGAATTTATATCAATAAGCTTTGTTCTTAGGACTGCCTTGACAGTGCACCAAAAGTTCTGGAACTTTGTATTCTCATTTTCATTTAACTCTAGGAATTTTAAATTTTCTTTTCTGATTTCTTCAATAGTCCACTATTAATTCAAAAATATATTGTTAAGTTTCCAAGTATTTTTGTAGTTTTTGTATTTTTTTTCTTGTTCATTTCTACTTTTATTCCATTGTGGTCTGATATAATGAATTTATTCTGCTGAACATTGGTGGTGCATGCCTTTAATACCAACACTTGAGAGGCAAAGACAGGCTGATCTCTGTGAGTTTGAGGCCAGCTTGATCTCCAGAGAGAGGTCCAGGACAGCTTGGGCTACACAATGGAAACTCTGTCTTGAAAAGCAAAACGGGGCTGGAGAGATGGCTCAGAGGTTAAGAGCATTGCCTGTTCTTCCAAAGGTCCTGAGTTCAATTCCCAGCAACCACATGGTGGCTCACAACCATCTGTAATGGGGTCTGGTGCCCTCTTCTGGCCTGCAGGCATACACACAGACAGAATATTGTATACATAATAAATAAATAAATATTTTTCAAAAAAATTGCGGGGCGGTGGTGACGCACGCCTTTAATCCCAGCACTTGGGAGGCAGAGGCAGGCGGATCTCTGTGAGTTCGAGGCCAGCCTGGTCTACAAGAGCTAGTTCCAGAACAGGCTCCAAAGCCACAGAGAAATCCTGTCTCAAAAAAAAAAAAAGAACAAAACCAAAAACAAAATAACAAAAAACAAGCCAAAAAATAATTAATTAATTAAAGAATTTAAGTACTGATTTATGGCCTATGATGTGATCAGCTTTGGAGATAATTCTATATGCCACTGAGAACATTCCCTGTCTGCCAAGTGTATATTCTGTATCCACTGGCTAATGGCATGTTGTAGCTCTGAGGTTTCTTATTTTTATTCTGAAGACCTATTTAAATGTGAGAGTTGAAGTATTGAAGTCCCATACTATTGCTGTATCAGGACCCATACATTCTTTTATGCTTTTTGTGTTTCTTTTACAAAGTTAAGGGCTCTAATAAGTGTTTATAATTGTTAAATCTTCTTGATGGATTGTTTCTTCTTCTTCTTCTTCTTCTTCTTCTTCTTCTTCTTCTTCTTCTTCTTCTTCTTCTTCTTCTTCTCCTTCTTCTCCTCCTCCTCCTCACTCTCCTCTTCCTCCTCCCTCCTCCTACTCTTCCTTCTTCTTCCTCTTCCTCTTCTTCTTCCTTTTTTTTGAGACAAAGTTTCTCTACGAAGTTTTGGAGACTGTCTTGAAACTCACATGTAGACCAGGCTGGCTTTGAACTCACCAAGATCCGCCTGCCTCTGCCTCTGAGTGCTGGGATTAAAGTGCACCTCCACCTTCCAGCTAATGGTTTGTTCTTTTATTAATAATATGTAGTAGCCCTGTTTATCTCTCCTAATTGCTTTTTATTTAAAGTCTGCCTTATCCGATATGATAACTGCTACATCAAATAAGGGATATTCAATCTGGATTTGAATTTTTAATAAGAGCTCTTATCTAATTTTGGTGTTACTTAATATTCAGACTACTCATGATAAAGAAAAAGCAGAACGGAAGAGAAAAGCTGAAGCTGCTAGGCTTCACCGCCAGAAGATCATGGCCCAGATGTCCGCCTTACAGAAAAACTTCATTGAGACTCACAAACTCATGTATGACAGTACATCAGAAATGCCAGGAAAAGAAGACTCCATTATGGAGGAAGAGAGGTAAAACAAAACAAACATTCTTCTGAAATCAGGTTTTCCTAAATATATTAAAATGGGAACAACAAAAATAGAAACCAACCCATTATTTTCTATGCATTGGTATTGTTAGAATTGTAGATGATCATGAGCTGCCATGTGGGTGCTGGGAATTGAACCTGGGTCCTCTGGAAGAGCAGCCAGTGGTTTTCACTGCTGAACCATCTCTCCAGCCCCCATATATTTAGTTCTATAGCTTGCTTTCTCTGCACACACTTTTTATGTTAGCACATGTAGATCTATGGTATAGACGTTACATCATTTTCTTTAAATTTCAAGTTTTTAAATATTTTTAAATACTGCATATTTAAGGTGCACATATTTTTTGCACACTTTTTAAAAAATTTATTGTGTATGTATATGGAGGTCAGAGGACAACTTGTAGGAGCCATTTTGCTCCTTGAATCATGTGGGTCCCAGGATTAACTCAGGTCATCAGACTTGGTGGCAAGCACTTTTCCTGCTGAACCATCTTGCTGGCCATGTTGTTTTCATATACATATAAATATTGAAATAATTAGTTCATCAAGCAGCTACTTCATGGAGTAGGCTTTTTCTTTGAACCACCAGCTCACAAATATGACACGGAGAACTACTATTTATGTAAGCTTGGCCTTAGCTTAGGCTTGTTGTATTAGCTCTTATAACTTTTAACCCATATTTTTAAATCTATATTCTTTTACAAGGCTCATTGACCTTTACTCTGTATTGCCCATCCTGCTTTCTCTGTTTCTGGTTGGCCTTTCTTTTTCCCCAAGTCCTCTCTGTCCCCAGAAGTCCCACCTAGTCTCTTCCTGCTTAGCTATTGGCCACTCAGCTTTTTATTAAACCAGTCACAGTGATACATCTTCATATAGTGTCAAGGAATAATCCGCAACAACATGTAGTTATTGTTTTGAGTAAGAGGACCTAAAACAGCTGCAGTCCTTATGCTACCCGTAAAATCTAGGTTTACTCCTGCACACCTGTAAAGACGCACCCTTTGACTTCCATCCCCTCATTTTTTTAAATTAATTGTTTGCCAATTTCACACAGGTATGTCATTCATTCTGACTGTACTCATCCTTTCTCCCTCCTTTACGTTCTTTTACTCTTTATGAATGTACAATCTGCCATGGTGTGGGTTTACAGTGTTCTATCTGATTTGTGAGGTTTAAGATGCTTCCTGTTTTCCCTTATTACTTTGTCAGAACGCTGTCATATGTACTTCTGTAGTTGTGCCCGTAGTTCTAACAGGGCAGAACTTAACAAACTTTAATTAACTTATTTATTTCTGAGGTAAGGTCTCACTATGTAGCCTACCTGTCCTGGAACTCGTCCTGGAGGTCTACAGACTGACCTCCCACTCCCACTGCTTCTGCCTCTCAAGTGCTGGGGTTAAAGTTGTGCACCACCACGCCTGGCTAGGTTAAAACATTAGCAGATACTGCACATTGTCTTTCCAGGTGGCTGTCAGCTTCTACTCCTACTGGGTATGAATATGCTTCATTATCACCAAGTTAAAGCTCATGGCTAGGAGTGAAGCTCAGTAGCAGAGTGCTGGCTTGGTTCAATTCCCTGGCACCATAGACTGAAAAGTAAACCAGTTAGTCCAAGGATTAACACTCATAAAGTTGTTTACTGACTTTTTGCATTTTGTCTTCTGCCAATATCTGTTATTCTCTTTTGCCTACTTCTGAGGAGGCCTTTGCTCCTTCTTGTCATCCTGATTTGTATCTTCAAACATTATTTCCCATATTTTATTCTTATTTCTTTAACATATAAGGGTTAGCCATAAAGAAGTTCTCAGTGAAGCCAGGCATGATGGTGCATTCCTGTAATCTCAAAACTTGGGAGGCAGAGGCAGGGCTTCCACAAGTACAAGGCCAGTCTGAATTATACAGTGAGTTTCATATCAGTCTTGCTGCATAGTGAAACCCTATGAAACTCTTTCAACAAACAAAAAACTTGAAAATCAAAAGACATTCTCAGTGTTGATGAAGGCAGATTTCTCAATCTCTTAAGTTTATTTTTTTTGTCTTAATTCCTTTTCTTTTACTATCTTAATTATAGCTATATTACTATATTTTCAATTGGAAAATCAAATGGTAGGGTTAAATCTAAAGTTCCTTTGGATACTTGATCGAATCCTATATCCCTTTCTGCCCTCTGTGGTTAAGTTTTCTATGCATAATCCTGCATTGAAGAGATTAAAAGAAAGGTTGAAAGTTCAAGGCTAGTCTGAGCTACAGTGGCTTGGAGACTAGCCTGAGCTACACATAAGTGAGACTTCATCTCAAAAACTAAACAGGTTTATGTATATATGTCAGAATTTTTTATTATACTATTACATGCAAATATATGTCACAAAATTGTGTGGTTTTATATTATTCAATCTTTTGTTTGCATAAATGATATGTACTTAATTATCTCTAAGGATGTGGGGCTACATGTTACTGCTGAGCAGTATCCTTTGAAAACTATGTAATGTTCTATATTATGCTAATTCACTTATACTGATGAGCATTTGAGTTATTTTTAGTTCACTGAGTGATACACCATATTTTAGGGAGCTTCTTGTACAGCTTTGCAGGCCTCTGAGGCCAAGTTACCTGGGTTAGTTAAATTTTGGTGTTGTTACTTACTGATGATGAGTTCCTAGGTCTGCCTCTTAGTATCTCTAGGCTCAGTTTCTCCCTCTCGACAAATGGAAGTAATTACAGTACCTACCTTATGTTTATTGTAAGAATTAAGTGAAAAAAACATAAAATATGTGAAACAGTGTCTAGTATAACAAACCATTATAAATACTTGCTTTTATTTGATTTTGTTATTATCAAGGATATCTGTAGCTTATAAAGATTGCTACATCATTAAGATTTATTAAAACTTTAAATTTTTGTAGTCTTAATAGCTACTAAAATAGCATTAGAAGCCTAAATGTCTAAGAGAGGATGAAATAAAAGTATTATGGTGCCACAGTAGCAAGGGCAGCTCTAGGCAGCTATTTAAATGTTTCTGAGCAAATCTGAATACATGACACAATAATAAAGGTATAAACAAGTAACGCAACGTTTATGTGAATAAATCTGTATATATAGCATGATATTTATGCAAAATGTGTATTATAAATAGAAAGCAAACTAAGAAGAAATAAACAAGATTACTAGTGGTTACATTGTCGATACAATGCTTTTTTCTTATTATTTTTCTATATTTTACAGAATTTCTTTGATATGTGTACTACATAATTATTATTAAAAAAGAAATAGCCGGGCGGTGGTGGCGCACGCCTTTAATCCCAGCACTCAGGAGGCAGAGGCAGTCAGATCTCTGTGAGTTCGAGGCCAGCCTGGTCTACAGAGCTAGTTCCAGGACAGGCTCCAAAGCCACAGAGAAACCCTGTCTCAAAAAAACCAAAAAGAAAAAAAGAAATGGCCCCAATTCTCTTGATATAGTAAATTAAATAGCATTATATACATACTACTCTGTAATGTATTTCTCTGTGTACTTAGAACAAACTGAACTTTCTAGTTAGAAAATTAAGTGCTTAAAGCCAGAAAATTCGGGGTTGATTTCTAAAGGTAATATTGCTAACTACAATTTTTATTTATTTACTTGAAATCTTACAAAATGTAAAGACCATAACCGAAACATATATCCTAATTTCCGGATGTTCCTTTTGATAGCACTCCAGCGGTCAGTGACTACTCTAGAATTGCTTTAGGTCCTAAGCGGGGTCCAGCTGTTACTGAAAAGGAGGTGCTGACATGCATCCTCTGCCAAGAAGAACAAGAGGTGAAACTAGAAAACAATGCCATGGTATTATCAGCCTGTGTCCAGAAATCTACTGCCTTAACCCAGCACAGGGGGAAACCCATAGACCTCTCAGGGGGTATGTATTGCTTACTTAATCTACTTTCAGCCATTTCTTTCATGCCTAATTCTATGTAATTAGAATAAAAATAAACATTGAAAGAGGTTTAGCAGTGAGATTGTATCTAAGTCCTGCTTGGTTAGATCACATATTCGTATGTGACATAGATTAGGTTCTTACTTGCCATGTTGACTACTTGGCTTTTTTATTAGTTTTGATTTTTGTTAGTTCTTAGTCACATTGCTCAATCCATCTATTTTTGGTTTTATTTTATCTTGCTGAACCATTTGAAAGTAGATTGCTGGCCTCATAACAGTTCATCTCTAGGTATTTCTGAATGCATTTCCCAAAGCTGAGGACAGTTTATTATATACTTACCACACCATTGCCATACTTAAGGAAGGAATATCATATATAATCTTTGTTACTATATCTATCTTCAGTGGGTAGGCATATTTTTTAAACAAAGATCTAAACATATATCTAATATTTAAACATACTTTATGAAGTTTGTTTTTATTTTTTATTTTTTTTTTAAATATTTATTTATTTATTATATATACAATATTCTGTCTGCGTGTATGCCTGCAGGCCAGAAGAGGGTACCAGACCTCATTACAGATGGTTGTGAGCCACCATGTGGTTGCTAGGAATTGAACTCAGGACCTTTGGAAGAGCAGGCAATGCTCTTAACCACTGAGCCATCTCTCCAGTCCCTGAAGTTTGTTTTTAACTGGGCATGGTAGCTCGTGCCTGTAATCCCAGCACATGGAAAATTAAGGCAGGAAGATTTACATTAGATGGAGGTGAACCTGGCTACATAGTGAGTTCAAGGCCAGTCTAAGCTACATAGTGAGATAATGTCTCAAAAACAAAGCAAAGTAAAAGTGTGTTTTAGTTGGTTTAATGTAGACGATTTCCTTGCCCCCTTTTTTCATGATAATAACTGTTTTGATAAATGCAGGCTAATAATTTTATCTAATGTCTCACATTGTGCATTTATCTCTTTGCCTTATGATTAGATTTATATTAAACATTTACTTCATAAAGTTTTAATTAGGTAACATATATACTTACCAGAAGTTATCCGCTTTATTTTTTAAATTCCCTTGAAGTAATGATGATGATAATAAACTAACATTTATTAATATTTGACATGATTAAACCCTGTGTCTGTTTGCTTACTATATCTCACAACAACCTTGTGCATTACTACCACCTTATAAATGAAAGGACTGAGGCACAAAGGTGTTAACTGGCCTCAGGCCATGAGTGATATAGCGATATCATAATTTGAAGTTCATTCTCTGTTTCTTTTCTTTTCTTTTTTTTCTTTTTTTAAGATTTATTTATTTATTTATACAGTATCCTGCCTGTAGGCCATAAGAGAGCACCAGATCTCATTATAGGTGGTTGTGAGCCACCATGTGATTGCTGGGAATTAAACTCAGGACCTCTGGAAGAGCAGTCAGTGCTCTTAACCGCTGAGCCATTTCTCCAGCCCCCTACTTTCTGTTTCTTTTTCCCCTCTTAATATTATCATTTATAGGGGCCAGAGAGATGACTCGGCAGTTTAGAGCACTTGCTGCTCTTGCAGAGGACCTGGGTTCTCTATGGTGGCTCACAACTGTCTGCAACTCTAGTTCCAGAGGATCCAGTGCCCTCTTCCAGCCTCTTGGGAACCAGGCATACACATGCTGCAGACATACATGCAGGCAAACACCCATATAAAAATGAATTTTTATAAGTAGTCGTGTATTCAAATTATCTTTAAAAGTACAAAGGTAAATTTGTTGTTGAAGCATAAAAAAATACTTCAACCACCAATATAATGCAGCTTGAACCTACTGTTCTGAATTACGCGTAAGTGAATATAGAGTTGTTTAATGCATACAAATTTTAGACTCTAACCTGATGGCCTAGCTGCTTTCCTCCTTTTTTCATACTATTAAGAAAATGTATATTGCATATTACTATCACTGCTATACTTGGACATTCTTAAGAAATAAAATTTTGTGATTAGAATTTTAGATCTGAAAACTTTTTCTCCACTCTCACTTACTTAACTCTAGAAAACATAAGTACATACCTCTTATTTGTGTCTTTCTGAACCAGAAATCCTGGACCCTCTTTTCATGGATCCAGACCTGGCACATGGAACTTATACAGGAAGCTGTGGTCATGTAATGCATGCAGTGTGCTGGCAGAAGTAAGTTGTCCCTCTGACATGTTCTTGAAAGAGACTAGGAACATTGATGTTCACTACACACCACAAAAAGGCATGTTTTCTCATGTCTTCTGTTTTTCTTACTAGAATAATTAAACAATTTTAATTAGTAATGCTTTTTGCATGATGCTAATTTTTATTTATTGTAAATCTTAGAAATTGATGTATAAAGTTCCTATCTTAGTGTTTTCAGAGATTAGGAGTATAGCTTGGTAATAGAGCATGCACAGTGTGCTGCCCTGGTCAGTTCCTAGCACTGAACATGCATTTGCTTCCCACAAACTAAATAGTATTAACACTGTTTGCTGCTAGTCATGCAAGAGAAGCAGTAATATTTATTTTAAGAATATCAAAACTTAGGCCAAAGTGGTGATGGTGCATGGCTTTGATACCAGCACCCAGGAGGCAGAGGCAGGTAGATCTCTGTGAGTTGGAGGCCAGCCAGTTCTGCAGAGTGAGTACCAGCACAGCCAGAGCTATTACACAGAGAAACCCTGTCTTAAAAAACCAAAAAAAAAAAAAAAGAAGAAGAATCTTAAAACATTAAAAAGTATCTTGCAGCCAGGTAATGGTGGCGTATGCCTTTAGTCCCAGCACTAGGAAGGCAGAGGCATTGACCTCTTGAGTTCGAGGCCAGCCTGGTCTACAGAGCCAGTTCCAGGACAGCCAGAGCTACACAGAGAAGCCCTGTATTGAAAATAAACAAACAAAAATAATAAGTATCTTTATAATGTGAAAATTTCTGGTTTTATTTTGAGAGAAGATAAAAATTTCAAAATGTAATTTCTGATAATTTTTTTGTATTATTTACTCATTTGCCATGAGATTCAAAACATCATTTTCTATTGAGAGCCCTCAGTGACGTAGATAACTATTGGCGGTCTCTAGTTATGTCCTCTTGCTGTTAAAATGGGTGACAAGTTAAGATTCAGCATAGTTTTCAATTTTGTATCTGCTGTAATGTATTTTTAAGTTTATCCATACCCCAAAGGGAATTCTGTTTCTTCTAGAATTATAACATGTACTTTTGCATGTAAGTTCTAAAGATACTTACTAAGTTCAAAATTCTAACCATTTTTATTTAGAGTAGATCAAAGCCTTGTGACTTGTTCTAAATGGACCTGCATCTTGAATTTTGCAGATATTTTGAAGCTGTACAACTAAGTTCTCAGCAACGCATCCATGTTGACCTGTTTGATTTGGAGAGTGGAGAGTACCTGTGCCCACTCTGCAAGTCTCTGTGCAACACTGTCATCCCCATCATTCCTGTGCAACCTCAGAAGATCAACAGGTGCGTTTGTTTTACCTTTGTTCAGGTACTTGTTTTCAAACTGTCCTTAACTTTTAACTTGCTTTTTTTGCCAGATTACTGGCTTCCTGTGTCTTATAGGGATTAATATGATTCTCATTCCATAGCTTGCACTATGCTTGCAAATAAGATTAAAAGCTCAATTTTTGGCGTTGAAGAGAACTAGCATGTTCATTTACTTAAAGCATTGTGTTATGCACTTGTCTTCCTACAGTCAAAGCCGCAAAACCTCAAAGATACAAGTTCTATTGGAGACCTATACGAAAAGTTAACGATAAAAATAAATAACAGCATTATATGGATCATATCTTTGAATAATGTGTGAGCCTTTAAAATTTAAGTTAGTTTATATTCTGATTGTCTGTAAATGCATTTTAATAGATATCACTAGTTTTTAATAATTATTAGAACATTTCATTATCTACTTCCATATTCTTACTGTTCTATTGATGATAACAAAATTGTTATCTTAGACAGGCATGGTAGTACACACCTTTTATGCCAGTACTCAGTAGACTGAGGCAAAAAGATCTCTGAGTTTGAGGTCAACTTAGTCTGTGTAGCAAGTTGCAGGCTAGCAAAGGCTAGATCCTGAGACGCTGTTTCAGAACATATAAGTTATTCTTAAATTATTTAAAAATCAGTAAATTTGTAATAATTCAGTTCTTCCAAAGAAAATGGTTTTACATTTTGAAAATGTGCCTTTGGCTAGAGATATTATTACTCAGTGTTGGGTACCTCCCTAGCATGTGTGAGGCACCACAGAACAACAGCATAAGTTCATTATATCCTTCACAGCAAAGATACAGAAAAGTGGTGTGTTTAGCAAACAGAGTCAAGAAGTGATCACTTTACCTCTGCTATTCTGTGTCATTGGAAAACCCAGTTTGGAATTATTCTTATTCATCATATTTAGACATGTTATATCACCTTATGGGGACAAAGAAGTGTCAGAAAGATTTGTTCTTTATGTATTGGACAAGCTCTAGACAATGTACCATGCACTTGCCATGTCTTATTTAATTCTCTCAGTAATCTACTGAAGTTGGCACTATTATTTCCATTTAAACATAAATAATTGGATAGAGACTATGAGTGGTTTTTGTTTGTTCCAAGAGATTCAGGATTTGAACTCAGACCTCACTTCTAACTTCTGAGGGCACAAGAGCTGTTTGTTGGTTTGTGTTTTGAGACAAGGCTTCGCTGTGCAGTGCAGGCTAGCTTGAGCTCGTGAGTCATTTACCTCAGCTTCCTGAGTGCTGAGACTACAGGCATCTATCACCATGCCCAGCCTCTTCCAACTTCTTGTTAGGTTACACAAATTTTTTTAAACAGGGTAATTCCCCAAAATAAAGATACATATCTAACTGCTCTCTAAAATTTTAAAGGACTGCTCAGCAACTGACTTCTTCAACTTTCTTAACTAAGCTTCATATATATATATATATATATATATATATATATGTTTTTATTTTCAATTATGTGTGTATGTGTGTGTGGGTATGTGCATATGTGAGTGAAGTTGCCTTCAATGCCCAGAAGAGGGTGTCATAGCCCCTGGAGCTGGTGTTACAGGCTGTTATGAACTATGAGTACCAAGAACTACACTCAGGTCCTCTGCAACAGCAGTAGGTGCTCTTAACTGCTGAGCCATCTCTCTAGCACCAAAACTAACATTTTGATATAAAACATTCTACAATAAATTTATCAAAAACTGTAAAACTGGTCTTGGAAGATGCTTCAGTTGGTTAAAATTCTTACTGTGAAAGTAGAAGGATGTGAGTTCAGATCTTTAGAATTCATGTAAAAGCTGGTCTTTTTAGTACTTGTCTGTCCATCCAGCTTCCTATGTGGAGATGGGAGGCTGGGACAGGAGAAAGTCTGCAAGTCTATGGCTAGCCCAGCGTGTGTACCAGCAAACAACAAAAGGTTGTCTTCTACTGTCTACACATGTACTGTGGCATGCTCACACCTGCACTTACACACATAAATACTTATACATACACATCATGTACACACAAGTTTTTTTTCTAAAACTCATGTTTGTTGTTTGTTTGTTTTTTAACTCATCACCAGTCATAATACACTTTCACTTTTGAGAACCAAAAAGATTTCTTAGGTCAAATTTATGGTAGGTATTCAAATTCAGCACACTTCATTTTATATTTTACTTCCTTCAAATCTGCCCTTTCAGAGGCTGGAGAGATTAAGGATCATTTATTAAGAACTTTGGCTGGGTCCTGTGTTCAATTCCCAGCATCCACATGGCAGCTCACAACCAGCTATAACTGTAGTTCCCAGGGGATCCAATGCCCTCTTCTGCTGTGTAGATGTACATGCAGACAAAACATCCATATACATACATACATACATAATTCTTTTAAAACAGACTGTGTTTTAATGAATTAAAATTTCATAGTCTTGGGGCTGGAGAGATGGCTCAGAGGTTAAGAGCATTGCCTGCTCTTCCAAAGGTCCTGAGTTCAATTCCCAACAACCACATGGTGGCTCACAACCATCTGTAATGGGGTCTTGTGCCCTCTTCTGGACTGCTGGCATACACACATTGTATACATGATAAATAAATAAATATTTTTAAAAAAATGTCATAGTCTTATTTTTATGGAGCATGCATTCCATGAAGGAGAAGCTTACAATAGCATAGTATGAATTGCTGAACTGTTGAGACATACCAAAGAAATCCAGAGTCTGGCCAGTATCTGACACTATACAGAGTTTTCAGGCAGCTCATCTTTCAGATCCAAGAAGGGATGAACAGTTGTTTTTCTCCAGAGGAAGCTAGGTTTAGAATCAAAAACATAGGCCCCTAACGGGAAGGTAGCTCAATGGTAAGCCCTAGGTTTGGTCTTCAGCCCTGGAGGAAAAATAAGACAAAAATTTGTTTGTAATGGTGGCTTACACCTTTAATCCCAGCACTATGGAGACAGAGTCAGGCAGATCTCTGAGCTCGAGGGCAGCCTGGTCTACATATGTGTTTCAGGACATCCAGGGCTACATAGAGTAATCCTGTCTTGAAAAAT
Organism: Ondatra zibethicus; assembly: GCA_004026605.1. NCBI lineage: Eukaryota > Metazoa > Chordata > Mammalia > Rodentia > Cricetidae > Ondatra > Ondatra zibethicus. The sequence continues at coordinate 37,693 of PVIU01002537.1, read as the reverse complement.
CAAAATCAAAACCAACCAAACAAACAAACAACGACAACAACAAAACCAAAAACAACTAATTTTTTAAAAAAAAGTAAAAGGGAAAAGAATTCTTCTTTTAGAAATCTTTTTTTTTAATTTTTTAAGAAAACAATCTTTTCTCATTTTACATACCAATCCCAGTTCCCACTCTCTCCCCTTTGCCCGCTCCCTATACCTTTCCCCATCCCACCCCCTACCCACTCCTCAGAGAGTATAAAGCTTCCTGTGGGGAGTCAACAAAGTCTGGCACATCATTTTGAGGCAGGACCAAGGACCTCCCTGTTATATCTAGACTGAGCAAGGAATCGTTCCAAAGAGAATGGGCTCCAAAAAGCCAGCACAAGCCCTAGGGATAAATCCTGGTCCCACTGCCAGTGGCCCCACAGACTGCCCAAGCCTCACAACTGACACCCACATTCAGAGGACAGAGGTTCCCCTGCTGTCAGTCTGGATCAGTGAGCTCCCACTAGCTCAGGTCAGCTGTTTCTGTGGGTGTCCCTATCGTGGTCTTGACTCCTCCCTCTCTTTGATTGGACTCTGGAGCTCAGCCCAGTGCTCAACTGTGGATCTCTGCATCTGCTTCCATCAGTTGCATGGAATTTCTATGGTGACAATTAAAGAACTCGGAAACTAGACATCAAAATACCAAATAATCCAGTGAAAACTGGAAAAGAACTATTAAGAAGCCATTGAAGTGGTTCATGTGAGGGGCAGTAGGACTTCCAAGAGAGTAGTGGATGGAGGTGGGGTCCTGTGCCAGGCATTGGTAGCACACGCCTTTAATCCCAGCACTTGGGAGGCAGAGGCAGTTAGATCTCTGTGAGTTCAAGGCCAGCCTGGTCTACAAGAGCTAGTTCCAGAACAGGCTCCAAAGCTTCAGAGAAACTCTGTCTCGAAAAACCAAAAAAAAAAAAAAAAGAAACGGGTCCTGTAGATTGAGTGTGGAGGAATCAGGTTGTCGATGACATCACTAGTTTATGAGTAACCACAGTGGTATTTTCAATTTACTGGTATTTTATTTCTTCTCAGTCATAGATGTATGGTTATGTCTTAGTCATAGTGCCAACTACATTTTTTATCACATTTCCATGACCTACAATGTTAATGATCTGAGTAAGCGTGATGCTTTAATTTTACTCATTTTTTTTTTTTTTTTTTGAGATCAGGGCTCATTATCTCTTGCTGGCCTGAACTCACTATGTTGACCAGGCTGGATTTGAACTCTTAGGGATCTGCCTGCCTCTCCCTTCTGAGTGCTAGGATTAAAGGTTATGCCACTTTGCTCCACAGAATTTGATGTTTTTAATATACCCATTTGTTCAAGGAAAGACTCTACAAGTTTAGCCCTGCTGATTGACTTTATTACCAATTGCACTGATCATTTCTAAATGTCTTTTTTTTTTCTAGTGAGAATGCAGAGGCTCTTGCTCAGCTCTTGACCTTGGCACGGTGGATACAGACTGTTCTTGCCAGGATATCAGGTTATAAAATGAAGCACAGTAAAGGTTTGTAGAAATCTGTTTGTACTAGATGTGTGGAAATTGTTTCTAAATGTTTAAATTTTTTTAATTTTATATTTGTGACTGTTTTGCCTATATGTGTGTCTGTGCACCACAGTGAGTCTCGTGCTCTCAGAGGCTAGAAGAGGACAGTGATTTTAGGAGCTGACATTACAGATAGTTGTGAACGGGATCCTTTGGAAGAGCAGCCAGTGCTCTTAACCATTGTGCTATCTCTCTAGCCTCCTAAGTCTTTAATGTTTTTTTAAACAAGTAATTATTGTGCTAAAATATGGTTTGAAAGTACAGATTTGTTGGATATCATGAAAAAGATTTTTGCATCTAAGGCTTTTTGGCTCTCAACTTACTAAGTTTAATCATTTTTCATACTGGGAAATAGAATATTATGGAATATTCTGCCTTAATATAACAAAAATATATTAAAGCTGTTAACCTTATGTGCATATGTTTTACAGCTGAGTGACAGGTATCGCTATAAGATATGCTTAAGAAAACAATTAAAAGATCACTTAAAGAGTTTGTTGAGAAGGGTTAGGGAGATGACTTGGTGAGTGAGTGTCTGCTCTGCATGAGCGTCTGCATTTGGACCCAGCACTGCATAAAAGCTGGGTGCTGTAGGGAAGGGAGCAGTGGCCTAGGAGGCTGATGGAAAAACGGTGAGAGATCCTGTCTCTAAATATAAGGTGGAAAGTCGTAGAGGCAGATGCTTTATGTTCTCCTCTGGCCTCCTCATGCACGTACATGGGTTCATGAGCCTTGAATACATACATGTAAAAACGTACATATATACCCTACCATTTGCATACAGTATTTAGTGAAGAAATGTTTTTATTAGTGTATAAATCAATAAATGAAGGTAAAGTTCAGTTTGTATTGTTTGGTTTTGTGTGTTCAAGAAAGGTTCTTGCAATCTTGTCTAGCACCTGGGCTGAAGCCATTCTGCCTTATCCTCTTTATGGAAAGCTGTCTGTACTGGATGTGTACAGGCACCACCACATCCTGCTTTAAAATTTTATTTGACGACCTTCCTTGGTGGCAGGAGAGAACCAAGTCCTGCAAGTTGTCCTCTGGACTGCACATGTGCCACATATGAAATATACATATATTACACACTAAATTAACTACGAATGCAGTTTTGGTTTTTTGAGACATGGTTTCTCTGTAGCCTTAACTATCCTTGAACTAACTCTCTTTGTAGACCAGCTGGCCTTAAACTCCCAGAGATCTGCCTACAAATGCAGTTTTTAAAATTATTTTTTTAAAAAAATGAAATAAGAACAGTTACCGATGAGGCAAAATACTCATTACCTATTAGGTAAGAAAGTAAAATGCAGAGAGCAGCACTGTTTGATGCTTTTAAAGGAAAAAAAATGTGTGATATTTATATGTAGAAGGAACATCGCCTCAGTGGTATGTATGTAGAGAGATTAGGGGAGATTCTTTACTGCTTACTTGCATTTCTAAGGGGATTGTGTATGGCTTAAACAGCTAGATAATTAGTGTTAGATAACTCAGTCATGATTTTTATTCTTTTCCATTTAATGTATAAGGAGAGGCTCCAGCAGTTCCTGTCTTGTTTAATCAAGGAATGGGGGATTCGACTTTTGAGTTTCATTCCATCCTGAGTTTTGGAGTTCAATCTTCGTAAGTATCTAAAGAGTGTGTGCAGTGGGTGTCATGGCATTCCTCTGCCTCCTAAGTGCTGGGATTAAAGGTGTGCTCTTCCGCTGCCTGGCTTTTGATGTTTAATTTGATAGTTAACTAAATTTGATTAAGAAACACCTATGACATTAATGAGTCACACTTTTGGATCTGTAGGGTTTTTTTAATATTTATTTTTATTTTATGTGTATGAATGTTTTGTCTTCATGTGCGACTGTGTATCACATGTGTGCCTGATGCCTGTGAAGGCCAGAAGAGGACATTCGATCCCCTGGCCTGGAGTTAGAGAGGGTTGTGAGCCTCCATGTGGGTGCTCGGATTCAAATTTGGGTCCTCAGTAGAACAGCCAGTGCTTTTTCCCCTCTGAGCCATCTCTCCCACCCCAGTGAGGGCTTTTCTTGAGAGGACTAATTGAGGAGAGGGACCACACTGATGTGGACATTGGCATCTCATGGCTAGGTGACACTGAGTAACAAGGGAAAAAGGAGGAAGCTAGCCACATGCTGGCACGCTTCTCTTTCCTGCTCCACTCATATGTGAACAGTCAGCGCCACACTCCTCCCGCCAAAGCCATGCCTCCTCTAGCATGCCTTCCCACCACAGTGAACTGGTATCTGCTGACACTGTGAGCCGAAATAAGTCCTTCCTTCCCTGTGTTGCTTTTTGTCAGCTATGGTTACAGCAGTGACTAGTGCACATAATGTCAGAAGGAAGGAAGGGATTGTTTCTGTTGCTCTTGGATTTAATGGGGTATCTCAGGAAGCAGCCCTGTTTTCTAAAATACTGTACAAATTTCTTTTTATTTTGTCTTTAGGGTGAAATATTCTAATAGTATCAAAGAAATGGTCATTCTCTTTGCCACAACAATTTACAGAATTGGACTGAAAGTGCCTCCTGATGAACTGGATCCGCGAGTGCCCATGATGACCTGGAGCACATGTGCTTTCACTGTCCAGGCCATCGGTAAAGCCTACTGTAAAATAAAATAAAAAAATGGTTTTGGGGTTTCAGACAGACTTTACATTGATAATGACTTGGGAGAGGTTGCTGTATTTGAGAACCACTAGTATTTTAGTGTATTAGTGTGGTCTGGGAACGTTTAATAGTTTTGTCTTTTCACTTATCACAGTAGCCCTGTGTGACTGACCAATATTTTGAAGGATAGCACTCTAGTCAAACCTTGTGGACATGACAGCATTAGATCTAGAACAAATGCATATGAAAGCAGTCAACTCAGGACTTCTCAGAATGCTGTTCTATACTTTGAGAGAAGAAGAAAGTAGGACCAGAGTCACAAACAAACAAAAAATTATTGGATGAGGAAGTACAATGTGGTCAGGAGAGACAGATACCAAAACTAGGTCCAAATAGTAACTTGTCAAATGCTTTGCTGCTTTGGAAGTTTCCCAGAGGGAGGCAAAGGGAAGCAAGCCCTGAAGTTTACAAGTGAGTGTGGTGTTACAGAAGATGTAGAATGTCTCTTTCACATCAGTTTATCCAGTCCAGGTTACATTTCTCTTCTTCAATACATTTTTTGGTCACAGTTTTTGGTTTTTGTTTTTCTTTTTGTTTTTAACATTCTGACTGAAGTTTCTGCTCCCTCCTCTCCTCCCATTCTCTCTCCATGTTGGTCACAGGTTTTTAAAAAATATTTATTTATTTATTTGTTTGTTTATTTATTATGTATACAATATTCCGTCTGTGTATATGCCTGCAGGCCAGAAGAGGGCACCAGACCTCATTACAGATGGTTGTGAGCCACCATGTGGTTGCTGGGAATTAAACTCAGGACCTTTGGAATAGCAGGCAATGCTCTTAACCACTGAGCCATCTCTCCAGCCCTGGTCACAGTTTTTAATGATATCTTCTACATTTTCATCACTAAATTCCTTTTTACCAATATAGTATGCCATAATTTTCCTTGAGTAACATGCACACACTTTCTTCTCCAAAACTTTCTTGCCTCAGTCCCAGGATAGATTTTAGGAGTTGCTCACAAACCTATTAGACTTAAATCCTGAGTATAGGATAGTGCACTGATGCATATTTACTCAGGGTAAGGCCAGCATGGGCTACATAGTGAAACGCTGGCTCAAAAAGAAAACCCACAATCAAAACATATAATTGTGTAATATTTTTGAATTTTTTTTTTTCTAAAGAAAACCTATTGGGAGATGAAGGAAAACCTCTATTTGGAGCACTTCAAAATAGGCAGGTATGTATATTCCAATAGGATTAGTGGTTTCTGGGATACTTTTTTAGACAGGTGATTCCGTAGCTTGTTTATCACTGAAGCACATGTAATCCCTCTTCTGAAAAGAACAGCAGAGCTGGGGGTGTGGGGCATACTGCCATTTCAGGAAACATGGTCAGTGCTGCCGTGCTTTATAGAGTTTTTTCAGTTTCATAATTAAATGTAATTCACATAGATTCCAGGCAAGTTGGCTGCTTTCCTGCCCTAAAACCAGACACATTGATGCTTTACCGTCATATACCAATGAATATTAATGGGTTCTGCTCTAGACAGATAATCATACTGAGTTAATGACCAGACACGCAGGGCAGCGTAGATGTCTCAGTGAGTAAAGACACTTGTCACCAAGCCTGACAAACCGAATTTGATCCCCAGAATAGACATCGTTGAAGGAAATGCAAATTCACCCAACTTGTCCCTGACCTCTGCATGTGCTCCAGCATACACACACTGTGTTCGCTAGGTTTATATTGCTTTGTCCAAAATCAACTTGGAGAGAAGAGACCTCATGTCAGCTTAGAGTTGTAGTCCATCAGGAAGAGAAGTCAGGGTAGGGGCTCAAGGTAGAAACCTGGAAGCAGGAACTTAGCAGAGACTGGAGGATCACTGCTTACTGGTTGTTCCCCATGGCTTGCTCAGTTTGCTTTCTTACGTACCTCAGGACCACCTGCCCAGGAGTAGCACTACCTGCTGTAGGAATCATTAATCAAGAAAATGTCTCACACGCTTGCCTACAGGTCAATTTAATGGGGACATTTTCTCAACTTAGGTTTCCTCTTCCCCAGTGACCCTAGCTTGTCACAAGTTGATTAAAATAATCTGCACATGGGCATACAAGTGCACACACACATACAAAAGGCAACCCTGGGGTCTGTGAAATTCTCAGCGGGTAAAAGAACTTGTCATAGAGCTTGGTGATCTGAGTTCAGTATCTGGGACACACCTGGAAGGATAGAACCTACTCCTACAAGGTATCCTTTGACCTCCACAAATGTGTGTGCATACACACAAAACAAATAATATTTTTTAAATTAAAAGAACAGGCAGCCCTGGTAACTAGTAAGTATTCAAGAAGTGTGTTTAGTGCTTGCCTAGTGTACATGAGATCCTTAATGAAACTTTCATCACCAATAATAATAACAACACAATAATAATAATAATTTTTGCCTGTCTCTTTAGTTCTTGCCAATAGCCCTGAAGAATCATGAAATACACCTAGGTAGCTATGTTGTTGGCTTTTTGTTTTGCAAAGTGTGCTCCGAGCCTTGCGAAAGCAAGATGGACACCTGTGGATTTTCCCTAGACTACCTCCTCTCCCTGGACACTGCCTTTCCCTCCTGGTTTTCTGACAGTCCACAGTGCATGTCCCTATAGGTCACATCTGCTTCTTGAAAGCAGAAGGTGTTTTCAGTTGTTCCATGTTTTCTTACCATGACTAACATTTCTTTTTAATGGAAAAATGAGAAGTATAGTGAAATCATAAAACATTTTTTGTATTAGGAATATTGTAGCCAGGAATGGTGGTGCCCACCTTTAACTACAGCACTTAGGAGGCAGAGACAGAAAGATTTCTGAGTTCAAGGCCAGCCAAGAATACATAGAGAGACCCTGTCTCAAAAAAAAGAAAGAAAAGAAAGGGAGAGAAAAAGAGTATTGTAAATAGTTGATCAAGTGTGCATCAGTGTATAGTAGGCTAGGACTGGTTGTTTATTGTCCTGATCTAACTCTGTGCTCTTCCCTCATCATTTTATCTTACCTCTCTCACAATCTAGCATAATGGTCTGAAAGCATTAATGCAGTTTGCGGTTGCACAGAGGGTTACCTGTCCTCAGGTCCTGATACAGAAACATCTGGTCCGTCTCCTGTCAGGTAGGGACTTGACAGTTATGTTGGCATGTATATGTATTTTTCTACATTTATGCAGTGTGTTTATTAGGAAATGACATACTGTACTGATTTTGAGTGCTCACTAATGAAATCCAGCTGCCTGCAGCACACTTGCCCAAATGAGTTGATACAAAATTACCCTGTAATGATTGCAATATTATTTTAAAAATTTAGACTTTTGAAGCTGGGCAGTGGTGGTGCATGCCTTTCATCCCAATACTCAAAAGACAGAGGAAATTGTGAGTTCAAGGCCTGCCTGGTCTACAGAGCGAGTTCCAGGACAGGCTCCAAAGCTACACAGAGAAACTCTGTCTTGAGAAAACCAAAAAGAAAAAAGAAAGAAAGAAAAAATAATTTATACTTTTGGAGCTGGGCATGGTGGCACACCCTTTTAATTCCAGTACTTGAGAGTCAGAGGCAGGTGAATGTGAGTTTGAGGCCAGCCTGGTCTACAGAGCAACTTCTGGAACAAAACTGAAATGATAATGACTAACATTTCTTTTTAATGAAAATATCCTAAGTATAGTGAGATCATAAAACATTTTTTATGTATTAAGAATATTATAGCCAGGCATGGCGGTGTCCACTTGTGAGGCAGAGACAGAAAGATCTTTGAGTTCAAGGCCAGCCAGAAATACATAGAAACCCTGTCTCAAAAAAAAAGATATAAATAGTTGATAAAGTATATAATGCGTCCGTGTATAGAAGGTAGTAGGCTGGGATTATTTTGTTTATATCGTTAGATATCTTCTTGATAATACTAATATGTAGGGCCCTGTTTGTCTCTTCTGTCTGGCTATGGGGTGAAGGCTGCTCTATCTGATGTAAGAGTTGCTGGGTCAGCTTGTTTATGGCTTCCATTAGTACACTTTGGCTCAGTTCTCTTAGTGTCTGTCCTACTTATGTGAATAGTATAGGAATAGTACAAGAATAGATAGATAATTGGACTTTGGTTTTACAAACTAGTCAGTGTATCTGTGTCTTTTAATTGGTTAGTGGAGACCTTTCTATTTAAAACTTTAAATCCCTTTTGAGAGGGATTTTGATGAAATTTTGAGAAAAATCATATGTTCTGTAATTTTTTTTTAGTTAATGTTCTGATTGACTGAATTACTGATGGTTCTCTTCCCGTCCTCTGTTAGTATTTGGGGTTTGCTGATTTCCTGTGTTAGTTCTCCTTGATTCTCTCAGCTCTGGGTTTATTTTCTTCCCATAGAATGTATTGTTTCCCGTGTTCTTTTGAGTAAAACTGTCTTTCTTCTTTTCATATGTATAGTATTCCTTTAGCAGTTTCTGCAGTGCTAGCTCAGTTGTCATCAATTGTTTACATTTGTGTCTTGAAATGTTTTTCTTTCTTCATCAACTTAAAGAGATATCTCTGCTGAGAATAGCAATGTTTGGTTTACAGTTAGTTACTTACCTCCCAGGCTTGAAAGATATCATTCCTTTCTTTCCTGGGTTTTATACTGATAAAAGATATAATATTATTCTTATGGTTTTGTCTTGAACTCCTGGTCCTCTGCCTCTGATTCCCTAGTGCCGGGATTTCTGATGTATGCTACCATGTCTGGCTTATTATTTTGAATTTTTTATTTTATGTATATGTGTGTACATAGGTGTGTGTCTGTATATGTGCTGGTGCTTGTAACGGGTGGGGTATGTGTGCACAGAAGTATGGCGGCTAGAGGACAGCCTCTTTAGGGGATGTTCTTCCTCAGGCTCTGTTTACCTTTCTTCTTCTTCTCCTTCTTCTTCTTTGTCTTCATCTTCTCCTAGTTGTCTTTTCTTTTTCTTTTTGTTAATGGATTTTGCTACTTTTCTTTTAAAATCTTTCTTATTTATTTGTTTGTTTGTTTTAATGTACATTGGTATTTGCCTCCTTGTATGTCTGTGTGAGGGTGTCAGATCCCCTGGAACTGGGGTTACAGACAGTTGTGGGCTGCCATGTGGGCGTTGGAGCAGCCAGTGCTCTTAACCACTGAGCCATCTCTGCAGCCCCCAGGAAGGTTTTCTGTGTCATTTCCTTTGCAAGCTTCTCTCCATTCGCCGTCCTAAGTCTGTGCACATAGTCTATGTTACACAGCATTTAAAATGTTCAGTTGGTGGGAAAGTGATAGAATGTTTTTATAAAAGCCTTTCTTGTGGGGCATGGGGTAGGTTAGAAGCACAGCTCTGGCATAGCAGGCACAAGGCTTCAATCATGGGCATACAAGCCAAGTCTTAGTCATTTAGCATTTCAAAGTGGGAGGTAGGGCTGCTAGGAAGTGAACCTTGGCCCTACACCTGATAAGCTTGCATTGTTGTTTCCACAACTATTTCTTGAGCAATCTCTAATTCTGTTTCCCTTCTAAATCTTATTTATTCATTTTTTTGCTTGTTTATTAAAGGTGTGCACCATCACTACCCTGCTTCCTCCTAAGTTTTATTGCTCAACTCTTAAGCTGTATACAAGACTATCTGATAGTCTTTTATCCTGTTCAGTTTCCTTGTTATTATGACAGCCATATCTTAGAAGTGTGATATACTAGTTTCTCTGGTCTCTCTAGCCACATTGTATTTTCATTCAATGCTTCCAATTTGCATTTTATTCAAGTGCATTTTTGCCTTACTGACTGAATTACATTAACTTCTGTTTTAGTTGTTCTTCCTAACCTACAATCAGAAGATACACCATGCCTTCTATCTGTAGATCTCTTTCATGTTTTGGTAAGTGTTCAGTAAAATGATTTTGAAGTCATCAAGTTTATAATTTCATGTTTTTTCTTATTTAAATTCATGCTTTCTGTTCACAATAGTAAAATTTTATTCATCAAGCCATTTTTGGGGTTTTTTTTTGTTTTTTTTGTTTTTTTTGTTTTTTGAGACAGGGTTTCTTTGTGGTTTTTGAGCCTGTCCTGGAACTAGCTCTTGTAGACCAGGCTGGCCTTGAACTCACAGAGATCCACCTGCCCCTCTGCCTCCCGAGTGCTGGGATTAAAGGCGTGCACCACCACCACCTGTTTTTAGTCAAGCTGTTTTTAGTGTCTTATCCTTTCTTTTTGCAAATACTACAGATTTCACCAAGACATCAAAATTATTTTTTAAAAAGAAAATACATTTCTTTTTAAATTTGTAATTGGTCTTGCAGTTGGTTATATTTGTTAATATATGTACAAATAAACTTTTTCTAATTCTGTTATGGCTCCTCACCACTCCCTTTTTCTAACTATTTATATCTTATGTAATGTATTACCATATAAGCTATAACCATTAGTTATTTAGTGATAGAGACCATGCTCTAAGTACATGGAGGCTTCATTAAAAGACCCGTGGGCAGGTGGCAACACTTGTGAGTTTTATGAAGAATTTTCCTATCCTTGCAATAATCTTATTCTTTTAAGCCTGCCAGTGAAGAAAATAGTAGTAAGATTGAAAATCATGGATTTTGTGGATATTGGGTTAACCAATCCCCACCCCTCATTTGTACTTCATAATCTAAGCCTGTATTCAGTAGCTGTCCACCCTGACTCTTTTGGAATCTCCTGGGGAGTCTTAAAAAGAATCCTAGCAATTGGACTTTACGTCAGAGTTTGATTTTGTTGGATTGGGATGAAGCCTGTGTGTCAGTATTTTTTAAGAGCTTCCAAGTGTTTGTAATAAAGAATCTTCAGAACTACAAGGAGAGAATGACTATCTAGGCCTACAGTAAGTAGACTCAGCAAAGGGATAACTGGCTTGGTGGTGGCCTTTGCCTACCATTAATGGTATATTATAATTATATTCTAAGATATTCTGTTGAATATAACTAGGAAAATTATGATGGTTATTTAAAAAAAAAAAAAAAGCCCTGGGTCATTTGGTACCTTTTACATTTAGTTAGGAGATCGGTTTGTCTTGGCCTTTCATTGTTATCCTGCTAATGCCCCTTTTCCTTTCGTAGGTAGGTGCTGTGTTAGCATTCCCATCCTTGTACTGGGATGATACCGTTGATCTGCAGCCTTCATCAGTTAGTTCTTCATATAACCACCTTTATCTCTTCCATTTGATCACCATGGCACACATGCTTCAGATACTTCTTACAGTAGACACAGGTAAGACTCCCTTCTCAGTTTGTGTTGACTCTAAGTAACATTTACCCATGCTTTATTGACAGAATAAATTACGCTTGTGTTAATCATGATACATATTTCTAAGTCCCATGTTATGTTGTGTTATTTATTCATGTGTTTCTTACCAAATGTTATTTAACCAGGTCAAGGCAGGGTAAGTTTTGAGAGGCTAATTATAATTAGCTTAAGATACATGATCATCTAATTTCCAGCTACTCCTCAGATGTGTGGAGGGACTGTTAGGACCTATTTTTCTTCTTTTCTTCCAAATTCCTCATTGTCAATGTCTCTCCAAGTTTATTCCTACCCACATAGGTTCTGCCTTCCTCAAGGCTTCCAGGAACCCATTCTTTCAGCTACAAGGATAGTTTGTTGCTTACCTTGTAACATGGCCACAGGTTACTTTATTTCAGTTTTTTATAGCTAATTCCACTCCTCACCCCACTTCTCCTTTCTTTCCATTCCTCTTTCCTCATGCGTGTTTTCTAATTACAGAGAACAGTCATATTTTAAAACCACTCCTCTTAGCCTCAAGTATCTGGCAACCTTTGTCTCCCCATAAGTACTCATTGAATGCTTTTTGAATTATGACTCTAGTCACATGAATATAACATTTTCAAGTTCTAAGTGTACTTTAAGAGTCAAGTCATGAATAGCAAATGAAGTTCTGAGTGATGGCTCAGTGGATAAAGTCTAAGCATGAGGACCAGAATCCATGCAGAAGTTAGGCAGATGTGCTGGTACCACACTCAGGAGGCAGAGACAAGGGATCCATGGAACAAACAGACTAGCTAAACTAGCAGGAATTGGCAAGCTCCAGCTTTGGTGAGGAACCCTGCCCCAATAAATAAATAAAGTGGTACCTGATCAAGGAAGACATTCAATATCAGCTTTGGGCTCCCTGTTGGATGCATACGTGCACATGCATGTGCAAGTGGACGCAAACACAACACACATACATACCATATGTCACATATGTAATGTAAAAACCAACAAACTATAAATACATGAAGCTTGGTTCTAGATAACAGTGGCCAATAAGACCTACTGAAAATTCAAGTAATTAAAAGAAAATGCAGATAAAAAAAAAACATGTTAGAGGGACCTTGAGAGATAGCTCAGTGGTCAACATCACCGCTGCTCTTCCAGAGGAGCCAGGCTTAGTTCTCACACCCACATGGCCGCTCACAGCTGTCTGCAACTCCAGTTCCAGGGCATTCAACTCCCTCTTCTGACCACCATGGGCACTCCATACATGTGGTTCATTTTTGAAGAGGGAGAATATTAATCAACAAAAACTAAATATAATTTTATCATATGCTCATAGGGAAAACTTAGAAGCAACCAGGATAGACATTACATGATTGGTAAATAATTTGTAGTACATCCAGACAGTAGAATATCATAATTCAGCTCTATAAAGAAATGAACTATCCAGTCTTGAAAATGCATATATGTATATATGAAGTGGAAGAAGCCAGTGTGAAAGAGGCTTTATGGGTCAAACTACAAGACATTCTAGAGAAGGCAGAACCGGGTTTTCCACGGAAATGTGATTTCCATGAATGTAGAAAAGCACAGAGACAGTGAGGCTAGTCTGTATAATATATGTATACATACTTCCCCAAACCCATGGGATGTGGAACATCATGAGTAAATGTAATGTAAACTTAATGTAAACTTGGGAAATAATCTTGAGTCAGGTGAAGTTAGCCTTCCAGCCCTATTCTACTCTTCAATACTGAACTGGCTCTCCTAGGACTTTTTGCCTCTTTGCATAAACTGTTTTCAAAGATTTATTTTTATTATTTTTAATTATGTAATGTGTATCTGCATGTGAGTTTGCATACTGAATGCAGGTGCCTGCATAGGCTAGCGGCATCAGGTCCTCTGGGGCTGTAGTACAGGGCTGTAGTAGGTGAGTTCTCCTCCTGTCCCTTGGCTTACTACTTTTTAAAAATAGGGTTTCACTCTAGAGCAGGCTGTCCTTGAACTCATTATGTAGCCCAAGGCTGGCCTTGGCAGTCCTACTATTTTACCTCTAGGTACAGCATGGGGCATGACATTAGGCTTAAACTTTAGAATCAGTTTGTAAGTATGGACTTTTGATCAAAATAACTGTCAGTAATATAATGAACAGTGCTGGATGTTGATAATAGAAATATTCCATGTGTGCGACCAGAAATATATAGAATTCTATATTTCTTGTTCAGTTTTGCTGTGAACCTGTAACTGTTCCATAGCAATTAAGTTCACGTGTGTGTGTGTGTGTGTGTATGCCTGCTTGTGGAGGCTACAGGTCAATGTTAGGTGTGTCTAATCATTCTCTACCTTAGTTTTGAGGCAGCTTTCTTTTTTTTTTTTTTTTTTTTCAGAGAAAATTTAGGATTATGAGGCAGCTTTCTTGATGAACTGGGAGCTCATCGATCAGGCTAGTTTGGGGAGACAATAAGCTCCAGGGATCTGCCTATTCCTGCTCCACTCCAGCTCTAGGATCATAGACATATGTAGCCATAGTCCAGATTTTAGATGGGTGCTGGGGATCAGGAGACAAGTTATCATGCTTAAATGGCAGATGCTTTTTTTCCTTCCTAACTTGGTTCATTGATAAACAAATCAATAATCTCATTACATGTGTGCATTTGTCAAACTCATCAAATAGCTTGCTTGAATTCATTTCAATTTATCTCCTCTACATATTCATGTACAAAACCCACATACAGACATACCTATACATAATTTAAAAATTATGAGCTGGAGAGATGGCTCAGAGGTTAAGAGAACTGACTGCTGTTCCGGAGGTCCTGAGTTCAATTCCCAGCAACCACATGATGGCTCACACCAATCTATAATGAGATCTGGTGCCCAGAACACTATTACATAATAAATAAATTTAAAAAATTATTGTGCCTTTTGTATGTATGTGTGCTACTGGGGACTGAACCCAGGGTCTAGGATGTGTAAGCATATATTCTAACAGTAAGTAGCACTTACCTTCTTCTTTTAACTTGAATGAAAAAAAAATCAATACAAACCTAATATATGTCTCTAACTTAAATAGATTATATTCACTTGTTTATTTGTGGAGGAAGGGATGCCTGTGTGCCATTATACACATGTGGAGGTCAGGCTGACTCACAGGAGTCAGTTCTCTCCTTCTACTGTATGGGTCCTGGGTATAGAACTCAGGTTGTCAGACTTGGTAGTAAGTATCTTTGTCCACTGAGCCATCTTATCAACCCTGTTAGTAATTTTCTTTATATGGAAATTAAAAAGAACTAGCAATATGATGTCAGTTCTCTCAGAGTAACTTTATGACTGCTCAAATGTGCCATAACAATCTGTCATAGGACACTGCAAGGTAGGCATTTTTATCTCCATTTCTATACAGTAAAACTGACGCTGAGGGGCTTAATGGAAGGGATAAAGCAGCTACAGGATGTTCTGGAATCATGTACTTAAGGTTAAACATGCTGATTAGAGAGCAGATTCTTAAATCCACCTGCACATCCCTCTCAGGGCTCCCCCTTGCTCAGGGTGAAGAGGACAGTGAGGAGGCTCGATGTGCAGCTGCTTTCTTTGCGGAAGTCTCACAGCACATGGATGGGTGAGTAGCAGTCCACTGGCCAGGCCGCCTCGGTGTCCTGAGGAGTTGGGTGGTGTACCTTTCAGCCATTTTCTTGCCTTAAAACTAGATAAGGTGGGCTGGATAGATGCCTCAGTGGTTAAGAGCACTGCCTGCCCTTCCGAAGGTCCTGAGTTCACTTCCCAGCAACCACATGGTGGCTCACAACCATCTGTAATGAGATCTGGTGCCCTCTTTTGGCCTGCAGGCATACATGCAGACAGAATACTGAGAATACTGTATACATAATAAATACATAGATTTTAAAAAGTAAAAATAAAAAAAAATTAAAAATCAGATAATGCCTTTTAGTTTTGTAATTTTGTTTGCAGGATGGACATATACTAAAGAAAATTTACTTCAATTTTTACCTTGAAATAAAAGGTAGTAGATTAGAAAACTTTTTGTTGTATTTGAGACTCAAATGAGGTTGAAAACATCTTGACTTTTAAGCTGTTTTTGGAACACAGGCATGAATGACAACAGTTTAACAATTGGCAGTATTGAGAACTTACATAAAAGTAGAAAATAAGTTTCCTTGTTACAGTGACTATTCAGTGAATGTATTTGTTAACAGTTAAAAACTTCTGATTTCTTTGTTAGTAACATGGGAACTAACTGCATGTATGTTTTAATGTACATATACTGTATAATCACCATACATAATTTATACAGTCGATTCAAGTTTACCAGAAAATTGGACAGAGAATGAAAGTGTTCACTTTTATCCCCCCCCCCCCACATTTTATATTATGGTAGCAGATTTGTTAGAACTGATAATGTTGACATGCTATTATTAATTATAGTCCATATTTATACTAGGACTCACTTTGAATTACACCGTTGCAGTATTATATGCAGTGTTTTCGTTACCCTGGAGATCATCAGCCAGTATTAATATAGACCCTAGGAATGTATTCATTTTTTAGCAAATCCAGTCACTTTTTGTTTGTTTGTTTTTCTTTTTTTTTTCTTTTTCCATGATATTTATTGAGCTCTACATTTTTCTCTGCTCCCTTCCCTGCCTCTCCCCTCCCTCCTTCAACCCTGCCCCAAGGTCCCCATGCTCCCAATTTACTCAGGTGACTGTGTCTTTTTATACTTTCTACTTCCATGTAGATTATATCTATGTAAGTCTCTCTTAGTGTCCGTATTGTTGTTTAAGATCTCTGGGATTATGGTTTATAAGCTGGTTTTCTTTGCTTTATGTTTAGAAACCACCTATGAGTGAGTACATATGATAATTGTCTTTCTGTGTCTGGGTTACCTCACTCAAAATAATGCTTTCTAGTTCCATCCATTTTCCTGCAAAATTCAAGCTGTCGTTATTTTTTTCTGCTGTGTAGTACTCCATTGTGTAAATGTACCACATTTTTTTTATCCATTCTTCAATCGAGGGGCATTTAGGTTGTTTCCAGTTTCTGGCTATGACAAACAAAGCTGCTATGAACATACTTGAGCACATGTCCTTGTGGCACGATTGAGCATCCTTTGGATATATACCCAAAAGTGGTATTATTGGGTCTTGAGGAAGGTTGTTTTCTAATTTTCTGAGAAATCGCCACACTGACATCCAAAGGGGTTGTACCAGCTTGCATTCCCACCAGCAATGCAGAAGTGTTCCCTTTTCCCCATAACTTCTCCAGCATAAGTTGTCATCAGTGTTTTTGATCTTGGCCATTCTTTCAGGTGTAAGATGGAATCTCAGAGTTGTTTTGATTTGCATTTCTCTGATGACTAAGGATGTTGAACATTTCCTTAAGTGTCTTTCAGCCATTTTAGATTCCTCTGTTGAGAGTTCTCTGTTTAGGTCTGTACTCCATTTTTTTATTGGATTATGTGATTTTTTGGTGTCCAATTTCTTGAGTTCTCTGACCTCTGTCTGATGTGGGGTTAGTGAAAGTCTTTTCCCATTCTGTAGGCTGTCGTTTTATCTTGTTGACTGTGTCCTTTGCTTTACAGAAGCTTTTCAGTTTCAGGAGGTCCCATTTATTAATTGTTTCTCTCAGTGTCTGTGCTGCTGGGGTTCTATTTAGGAAGTGGTTCCCTGTGCCAATGCGTTCAAGTATACTTCCCACTTTCTCTTCTATGAGGTTCAATGTGGCTGGCTTTATGTTGAGGTCCAGTCACTTTTTACTAAGTTTTTCTTCCCCTTATTTTATAGCAAGGGTGAATTTTTTTTTTCTTTTATCACTGGAACAATGGGGAGAAAATGGTAAGTTAACATTTCAGGGAGAACCTTGTGAGAATCAAGATACTCTTTTTGTTTTGCTTTGTTTTTACCTTCACCTAAGGAAAAGCATACTGATATGCTAAGAGTCTCTGGTAAAGTTGGGGCTTAGCCCTTGGCAGTGTTTGCCTAATATCCACAGAGTTCCAGTTCCAATGCCTAGCAATCCAAATAGAAAAAGGAAGGAAGTAAAAACCCTACCAAAGTGAATGTTATAAAAGTTGTTGTTTCGGCCAGGCAGTGGTGGTGCACGCCTTTAATCCCAGCACTCGGGAGGCAGAGGCAGGCGGATCTCTGTTGAGTTCAAGGCCAGCCTGGTCTACAAGAGCTAGTTCCAGGACAGGCTCCCAAGCCACAGAGAAACCCTGTCTCGAAAAACAAACAAACAAAAAAAAAGTTGTTTAGAAAATAAATACAGCAATTTTTAGCTATTGGCTAACTAAATGCTTCTTTTTAAAAAATGCTTAGAAACTAAGTCATTAAATGTGATTTTAACAGGTCTTGTGTTTGCAATCTGGTAAATTTATTGTGTTCTAGCTTCATTGGCTGTGGCCCTTCTGGCTGGTCCCTTTGGGTCTCACTGAAGAATGGCATCACCCCTTATCTTCGCTGCTCCGCGTTGTTTTTCCACTACTTACTTGGTGTGACTCCCCCTGAAGAACTGTTTGCCAGTAAGTGGGAGACTGAACTCAGCAGGGAGTGGAGGCACGTCCTCACTGTTCTTGTCTTCAGCATAAGTCAGACAGGGTGCCGGGCGGTGGTGGCGCACGCCTTTAATCCCAGCACTTGGGAGGCAGAGGCAGGCGTATCTCTGTGAGTTCGAGGCCAGCCTGGTCTACAAGAGCTAGTTCCAGGACAGGCTCCAAAGCCACAGCGAAACCTTGTCTCAAAATACCAAAAAAAAAAAAAAAAAAAGAGACAGAGAGGGCAAGTGAAACCGCTTCTGCCCCTGCCCAGGTGCAGTTAAAAGTGAGGCCAAAATCCAGCAGAGTTTCATATTCTATAAATCCTGCTCTCGGTTCCCGTGTATGTATAGTTAAAGTCCTTGAGTTATTAAAATATCTGCGTGTGCCAGGCAATAGTGGCACATGCCTTTAATCCCAGCACTTGGGAGGCAGAGGCAAGCTGATCTCTGTGAGTTTGAGGACAGCCTGATCTACAATGTGAGTTCCAGGACAGCCAGGGCTACACAGAGAAACCTTGTCTCAAAAATTAAAAACAAACAAACAAACAAAAAATTGCATGCAAAGAGCTGGAGAGAGTGTGCAACTGGTTACACTGACAGCTGTGCAGCTTGATGCCCTGAGTTTAGTTCTTACATTTCAAATTAGAAGCTAAATATAGGACTGCATGATTGCTCAGCAGGTAAAGGAACTTCAATCCCGGGAACCCACTTAGTGGAAGGAGACGAGCTCCTACAACTTGTCCCAGACCCCCAATATGCACGCTGTGGTTAGTCATGCCTCTCCCCATCCCCACCAGTAAATAAATAAATGTAAAATGTAAATAAGATTTTAAGTCTGGCAGTGGTGTCACATGCCTTTCACCCTAGCACTCAGGAGGCAGAGGCAGGTGGATCTCTGAATTTGAGGCCATCCTGGTCTACAAAACGCATTCCAAGGCTGGAGAGATGGCTCAGAGGTTAAGAGCACTGGCTGCTCTTCCAGAGGTCCTAGTTCAATTCCCAGCAACCACATGGTGGCTCACAACCATCAGTAATGAGATCTGGTGCCCTCTTCTGGCCTGAAGGCATACACGCAGGAAGAACCTTGTATACATAATTAATAAAGAAGTCTTTAAAAATTAAAAAAAAAACAAACCGCATTCCAGGACAAGCTCCAAAGCTACAGAGAAACCCTGTTTCGAAAAACTAACTAAATAAATAAATAGTGAATAAGATTTTAAAAGCCGGGTGCAGTGGCAAGTAGTTGTAATCCCCACACTTCTATGAAGAAACAGAAACAGAGACAGGAGAGTCACCCTAAAGCCTACAGGCCAACTAGCTTGGAGTTCCCAGTATAGCAGCAGAAACAAGACAGATCTGGCTTTAACAGTGTAGAAAGAAAGACTCCTGAAAGTTGTTCTCCGGCCTCCACATGACAGCAAGGCTGATGAGCATGCACAGGCATGATACCTGAGTGCATGCTGAATGTGGTGGCACATACTTTAATCCCACCATTGGGAAGGCAGAGACAGGCAGATTTCTCTTAGCTTGAAGGCAGCCTGGTTCCAGGCCTCCTAAGGTTATAAATTGAGATGTCTCAAAATAAAATAAAATACTCGTATAGAGAATATAACTGTAGGATATACAGGAAATTAAAGATATTTGTTACCTCTATGGAAAAGAACTGTTTGTCCAGGCAGGAAAATGACTTTATTGTATACCTTTATTTGGGTTTGGAACATATAGCTATATTTAAGAATTAAAATAGTGGCCGGGCGGTGGTGGCGCAAGCCTTTAATCCTAGCACTCGGGAGGCAGAGGTAGGCGGATCTCTGTGAGTTCGAGGCCAGCCTGGTCTACAAGAGCTAATTCCAGGACAGGCTCCAAAGGTACAGAGAAACCCTGTCTCGAAAAACCAAAAAAAAAAAAAAAAAAAAAAAAAAAAAAAAAAAAAAAAAAAAAAAAAAAAAAAAAAAAAGAGAGAGAAAGAGAATTAAAATAGTGATCCAAAAGGCCTTCTGAGCAACAGAAACCATGAATGTTTACTAACAGCATCGCTTTCTTTTTCTTTTACTCATTTCTAAATCTAAACGAAGTAGAGAAAGCATCCTTCCTGTGTTCTGTTGGTGAGAGTCAGAATTTTAAAAGTGACCTGAATTGTCTAGAGAATCATTTTATCCTTGGAGAGTACATTGATGAGGTCGTCTTTACTAGTTGTTAGCCTCTTTATCTTGAACTCTTCAACAGATGAGATGTGATCAAACTTTGTTAAGGTTCTCTAAAAAATAAGATGTTACTTTCCAAGTAATTTCCAGTACAGCTCTCTGCTTGCATGCACAAAAAGTTCATGTCCTTATCCATAATAAAAATAAAGTATTTTCTTTCATTAGGGATGGAGCCAAATATAAAGAAGCATAAATGTGATATAATACCAAATATAATGATATAATACCAAATGGGATGAGTTCCGCAAAGAAAAGTAAAACTGATCGTGGCCTGGGTCAGAACCCTTGGACATAGGTAGTCAAAGGAAGGCTCTTCTCCAAGGAGACATTAAACAAAGAGCTGCATATGGGATTGAGCTGGACAGATAGTTGAAGAATGTTTCTATTTAAGAGAAAATCAATGCAGAGGTATTGCTTGGCAGAGTAAGAGAACAGTGAAGATATGATTCTGGCTGGAAGTCTAATGGACTGGGACGTCCAGGAGGTAGCCAGATGTATGCATCTCACCTAGGTCTTTCAGCCACAATAAAGGCTTTGTGGGCTAGGGTATAGCTAGCTCAGTGTTGTAACATGCCCCCAGTCCCTGGGTTCTATCCACAGCAAAGTACTGCCTATCTCTTCCCAACACATCCCCAGAAGAAAAGACTTTGTATTGTATACTAAGTGTTAGTCATAGAAGCCATCTGATCAGGGTGACTCAGATTATGCTGTAATAGAATCTCTGTAGCTTATTTGCCACCCACTGTTTTATACAGCAGATGATAGAAGAGAGTGTAAACAGTGAGGGGCTCCTTTAACACTGAGTAGATCAAAATAATGTGCTTATTAAATATATCTTGTTATTTTCTTGCAGATTCTGCTGAAGGAGAGTACACTGCACTCTGTAGCTATCTATCTTTGCCCACAAATTTATTCCTGCTTTTCCAGGAATATTGGGATACCATAAGGCCTTTACTGCAGAGGTACTGTGGGGGGAAATGTGACTGATGGGTTTCTATCTAGTTTGAAAATTTTTTATGCTTATTTTTCATTTTGATTGGTTTTTGAGACAGGGTTTTGCTGTGTTTACCTTAAACTCTATTCTTCCTCAGATTCCTCCAGGACTTAATTCGAAATGTTTGTTTCATGTTTTTGAGATAGGGTCTAATTTAGCCCAGGCTGGTCTAAGACTCACTGTATAGCTGAGGATGGCCTTGAATTCCTGATGCTCTCGCATCTGTCTTCCAAATGCTGGAATTACAAATGGGGACCATAGTGCCTTTGTTGTAATTTGAAAACATTTTAAATTAAAATTATTTACTACACTTTTAAATTGACTAGCATTGACTGCAGAAGTAGAAAAATACAGACATTCTTAATCCACATGCTTAAAGAGTAGGCATAATTAAGAATCAAAAGACACTTGGGCATGGTGCACCTGAGAGGAAGGCAGGTGGATCTCTGTAAGTTTCTTTGCTTTTTTTTTTTTTGAGACAGGGTTTCTCTGTAGCTTTGGAGCCTGTCCTGGAACTCGCTCTTGTAGACCAGGCTGGCCTCAAACTCACAGAGATCCACCTGCCTCTGCCTCCCGAGTGCTGGGATTAAAGGCTTGCGCCACCACCGCCTGGCTCTCTGTAAGTTTCTAACCATCCAAGGCTACGTAGTGAGACCCCCATCTCAAAAAAAAAAAAAATCAAAGAAGTTCAAATTTGAGCTTGTGATATTACACAATTTGTAGAGTTCTGGCCTAGCATGCACAAAGTCCTCTCTATTCAGCCCCACGCACCGTTTAAACCAGGCATGGTGGCACAGCACATGCCTATAATCCGAGAATTTTAGAAGTGAGGCAAGAGATTTAGAAGTTAAGGGTCATCTTTGATCATGTTGCAAGTTCAAATCCAGTTCTTAGTACATGAGACTTTGTCTAAAAGAAAAAGAAGAATCCAGACTGTAACTGTGTACAAAACTATAGAGTGTGGTAGGGCACATGTCAGAAGCATGGCTGGGAGATAGACAGGTGTCTGTAGAGCAGAGACTAGCACTGAAATGTCCTAGAGACGCATGTGTCTCATGTTCACGCCACATCACAGCCTCCGTTCTTCCTGCCTCTGCACAGTTTCACCATACTACTCTTAACTCTCCTTCTCCCATGGTTTTCTTTATCCTCCTTCCTTTTTCTTTCTTGTTCCTGGGTGGGAACTGGATGAACGCTAGCCTGTTCCTGCTATTAGTCTCATACCCTAGGTTCTCTGGGTCAGGGTTTTTTTTTTTTTATTTTTCCTAATTTCTTAATTTCTTTTTGTTGTTTAGTTTGTTTTTGTTTTTTGTTTCTTTTATTTTTTCGAGACAGGGTTTCTCTGTAGCTTCGGAGCCTGTCCTGGAACTCGCTCTGTACACCAGGCTGGCCTCAAACTCAGATTCGCCTGCCTGTGCCTCCTGAGTACCGGGATTAAAGGCGTGTGCCACCACCGCCCAGCTAAAATGAATTGTTTTAGGATTAATGTCACTTTTTTTTTAAGTACAATTACAAAAGATTTTACAAATTTTACTTTTATATTTCTGGAAGTAAGTTGTAGATGTGCTGTTTTACTTTAAATGTTAAAAATTATTTTAAAAAAGAAAGTTCCTATCATTTGTGCTATTCCTGATCCTGCTTGCCTGGTGTCTGCCTTGCTCTGTAGAGCACTGCAGGCAGCATCTCCCAGTGTTCTTTGTTACTTGGCTTCAGTGTAGGTTTAGCCAGTGGGAGGCACCAGCAGGGTGCTGGAAATAAGTGAGAAGGTAGCCCTGCTAACTCTCTGCCCCCCGGGGGCATCTTCAGTAGCTCTTTCAGTGTTTCCAGTTATCTCCGGAAAGACCTGCTCTGATCCTATTACCCCTGGTGACCCTACCCGGGGCAACAGTGATGCCCTCTTTCCTCCCACTTTCCCAGCACTGGAGCAGTATTAAAGTTTACTTGCCTTTTTGTCTCAAGGTTGCCTTATACCCCTTATCCTCCCACCTCTTCTCTAGTCTGAGGATTGAATCTAGGACCCTGAACCAGGCAAGTACACCACACCACGCTGTGTGCTGAGTCCCTATCGTGTGTGGCTACTTCGGGTATTAAATTCTCTCATTTCAATTTGTAGATGGTTTCTTTTCTCAAGACTGTAATTGACAAAACCCTTGAAAAGGAATTTAGAAGGGGGATTGAGGGTCAGGACAGGGAAGAGGAATGATAAGATGTAAACTTAAAGACAGAGAGGGACCATGAAAATACAGAATTGGTAAGAACGGTTGATGTGCATAGCAGAGAGCCCGTGCTCATCTGTGGTGCTCCCGTGTCGACCCTCCTTCACTCTCGGCTTCACTTACAGGTGGTGCGCAGATCCTGCCGTACTCAACTCTCTGAAGCAGAAAAGTGCTGTGGTCAGGTTGGTTTTACTATCTAAGCCTTTTTGCCACATTCAACTGTGTTTCTAAAGTGCTTGGTTAGTTTGTCTTAATTCCTGGTCTGTCCCCTTTATTCTCAGCTCATTGTTTCCTGTGTATCTGTTGGTCTTTGCCAGACATCAGGTTCTTTCTGCACAATTTTTCTTGGAATGGCTGTGCTTTCCTTCTTAATTGTCAGAAGCCACCAGCTCCACCTGTCAAAAGGCAAAGGAGCTTGTGTCTGGGAGCTACTGGTACACTAAAGATGGTGTTCATATAAACTAGGAGCTACTGGTACACTAAAGATAGTGTTCATATAAACTAGGAGCTACTGGTACACTAAAGATGGTGTTCATATAAACTAGCCCTCCCCGCCCCCGCCCCCCCCCCCGAGAATAAAGATATAAATAGAACTGGCTAGTCTTCCCCCCTTCTTAGAAACTAACCCCCACAAATTAAAAAAGAGAAGCTTTTTTTGTGTTTGTTTGCTTGTTTTTCAAGGCAGTTTCTCTATGTAGCCTTGGCTGTCCTGGAATTCACCTGAGGATCAGGCTGTTTATAGAGATCTGTCTGTTTCTGCCTCCTGAGTGTTGGGATTAAAGGCATGTGCCACCACTGTCAGGAGAGAAACTTTTTAAAAAATAGACTTTATTACTGTGTTATGTGTATGTTTTGTGCTTCTGTGCATCATGTGTATGTCTGGTGCCTGTGGATGTCAGAAGAGGGTGCTTTATCTCCCGGAATTGGAGTTAGAGATGGTTATGAACCACCATGTGGGTGCTGGCAATTGAACCCGGGTCCTTGGGAAGAGCAGCCACTGCTCTTAACCTCTGAGCCATCTCTCCGACCTGAGAAGCTGGACAAGCTGAGAAGCGATCACACGTACCTATGATACAAGTACTCAGGAGGCTGAAGCAGGAAGATTAGGATTTACAGGCCAGACTGGGCTGCTTAATGAGATGAGACTGTCTCAAAACGAACAAGAAGCTTGTCAGCCCTCTTCTCTCTTGAGTTATGGTTCTATCTAAGTCTACATTTCCCTCTGAGACAAGTCCACCTGCCCCTGCCTCGTGAGTGGTGGGATTAAAGGCATGTACCACCATCGTAAGGCCAGTTTTTTTCTTTATTTCATGTCATGGTATGCCTTTTAAATACCTTTCTACAGTAGGGTACTGAAATATTCTGAGAAATTTAAAAGAATACTGTCTTTGGTTATGAGTAACACTCAATCTTAGTTATATACATAAAACTAAAAATATTATAGCATAAAATATGATATATAGAATATACCATTAATTTCTTAGAGAAATATAAAGAGGAAACAGGGCATGATGATTTGTGCCTGCAATCCCAACGCTTGGGGCATGGATTTAGGATTCCCATTTATTTGAGGCCAGTCTGGGCTACACATTGACTTTGAGATCAACCTGAGCTACAGAATGGGACCTCATCTTTAGAAAACTAAAAAAAAAAAAAGGAAACTTGAAGAAGAAAAGATTCTTTTGTCTGTTTACCTTGTGTTTTTGAGACTATGTCTTATGTGTAACCTCAGCTAGCCCAGAACTGTTACATAGCACATAGCCCAAGTTGGCCTCAGATTGAAAAATCTGCTTGCCTCAGTTTGCTTTGTGCTGGAGTTATAAGCATGTGCCCATGCCTGATGAAAAGATTCCTTATGAGGCAGGCTTAGTGTTAGAGAAGGGTTATTTGTAGCTGAATCAATAATTGTAAAATGAGAGGCTGGAGAGATGCTCTTCCAGAGGACCTGGGTTCAATTCCCAGTACCCTCACAGTCGTCTATAATTCTAGCTTCAGGGGCTCTGATGCTCTCTTCTTACCAAGTTGGGCAGCAGGCATGGACATGATGGACATGGTGTACAGACACAGATGCAGGTAAAACACCTGTATACATAAATAAATATTTTCTAGATATTCTAAAACATTATAAAATGTAAATTGATTGATATCTAGAAAGAGAATCCCATATTATTCAGATGACCCTCCTTAGGCTACATAAGTCTATTACCCTCTCTAACATAAAGTGAATAGATGCTAACATTTGCTACAATGTATCAAGTGCTAATCATGTTCTGTTAAACTTCAGTATCTCATTTAGTCTCCAAGAGTTTTAGGATTTTCCTTCAGACACACAGACAGACAGTTGCCTAGATCAGGCTGGCCTTGAACTCAGAAACCTATTTGCCTCTGCCTCCTGAGTGCTGGGATTAAAGGCATGCACCACTATGCCCAGCTCCTTGATACTTATATTTAACATCTCTTAAAACCGTTGCATCTTGCCGGGCGGTGGTGGCGCACGCCTTTAATCCCAGCACTCGGGAGGCAGAGGCAGGCGGATCTCTGTGAGTTCGAGACTAGCCTGGTCTACAAGAGCTAGGTCCAGGACAGGCTCTAAAACTACAGCAAAACCATGTCTCGAAAAACAAAACAAAACAAAAAAACACCAAAAACCCGTGGCATCTTAACAGAGTTCATTTAATATTTCTCTTCTTTATTTTTCCTGAAAATATTAAGTTAATGATATGCCCATGGTTAGAATCTATTTAACACTAGTTTCCCCCTCTTTTTTTCTTTTTTGAGACAGGGTTTCTCTGTCATTTTGGAGCCTGTCCAGGAACTCGCTCTGTAGACCAGGCTGGCCTTACATATACCTTCATATTCCTTCCCATTGTTTGTTTTTGAGGTTTTGTTGTTGTTCTAGTCTGTTCTGTTTTGTTTTCAAGACAGGGTTTCTTTGTGTGGCCCTGACTGTCCTGGATCCACCTGCCTCTGCCTCCCTAGTGCTGGGATTAAAGGTACCTGACTCAACCCTGGTTTTTAGATAAGAAAATGGACCATGCCCGGAAGCATTCTTCATCTTTAATCTGTTCAGTCATATATAAAACTGCCTTTTAAACTATGCTTCTAGGTACCCAAGAAAAAGAAATAGTTTGATAGAGCTTCCTGATGACTACAGCTGTCTTCTAAATCAAGCTTCTCATTTTAGGTAAGAAAAAAGGGGTGTGTGTGTGTGTGTGTGTGTGAGAGAGAGAGAGAGAGAGAGAGAGAGAGAGAGAGAGAGAGAGAGAGAGAGAGAGAGAGGGGGGGAGGGAGGGAGGGAGCACACAATATCTTTTCCTGAACTTTCATTTGGTGTACCCTGTAACCAGTGAACTTAACTTTGAAAAAGTAACCAATGAGGGGCTGGTGAGATGGTCCAGCTGGTAAGGGTGCTTGCCACCAAGCCTGTTGACTCGTGCTTGGTCTTTGGGACACACATGGAAGGAGAGAATATTCTCCTGCAAGTTGTCTTCAGAGCCCCACACATATGCACACATATTTCTGGTGTAGCTTATTTAAGAAGTGGCTGCTATGTTCCCACTCTGCTAGGTTTCTTTCAAAGCACACTAAAGCATACAGTCCATCATTCATAGTGTTTCACACTATTGCAGATTGTACTACTTACTACCTCTCTAGTAGCCAAACTTTTCACTACTCCAAAGGATTTGTAACTGCTAATTCATTTATGCCCCTGGTTTTGTATTTTCTCCTCCCTGATAATCTGCTTTCTGTTTCTGTGGATTTAACTGTGAGGATACATCTCATAGAAAAAAAATCTATGACTTCTTTCATTCAGTATGTTTTCATGATTTATCCAAGTTGTGGCTATATCAAGACTTTTGTTTCAATCTTGAAGAAATGTCATAGCGATTGTGGTTGAACCGTTATAGCATAATGTAGTTTTTTAAACATTGCACACTTCCAAAGCCATATTACCCAACATCATAAACATACTTGACTAAACCATTATAGCAGCAGCTGTTAATTGTTCACATCAGACGAAGGTTAGATTCTATAAAAGAATCTCAGTATAGATATGAGACTTCGAGCAAATTTCTACAAGACTATATATTTAGTAGTGAATTTTCTTGCTATGGTTTTTGTTTGTTTTGTGGTACTGGAGCTTAAGCCAAAGGCTTTACACATGCTAAACATACACTCTGTCATTAAGCTGGATCCAAGATCAATCAAGATTTTTTTTACAATTTTGCGTCTTAATTATTACCTCCTACTATTTATTCTTTGAAAAGTTCATATATCTTACCAGGCAGTGGTGGCACACACCTTTAATCTCAGCACTCAGGAGGCAAAGGCAGGCAGATCTATATGAATTTGAGGCCAATCTGGTCTACAGAATGAGTTTTAGGATATCCAGGGCTATATAGATAAACGCTGTCTCAGGGGAGGGGGAGAATATGTTCTAAAGAAAAGAAACCTTCCTGCATCTGTACAATGTGTCCTGGTCATATCAACTCTCCTCCGTCATCCTCCTCCAGTTCCCTCCAGGTCTCTGAACACATCTCCCTCTAAACCTGACATCCTCTCTCATTTTATAGCCAATGGAGTCCTATTAATGCTGTCCACAGGGATATAGATGTGGGGGATAGCCAACCTGCTAGTGACTCTACCCTCGCCTACCAAGAAAAGTGACCCCTCACCCCTAGTAGCCATCAGCTTCCAATAGCTCCTCAGCTGGGGGCTGAGTAGCCCCCTCCTTACTCCATGCTGGATGTGATATTCTTTTTAGATTTTTAAAAAAATATTTATTTATTTACTTATTATGTATACAGTATTCTGTGTGTATGTCTGCAGGCCTAAAGAAGGCAAAAGACCTCATTACAGATGGTTGTGAGCCACCATGTGGTTGCTAGGAATTGAACTCAGGACCTTTGGAAGAGCAGGCAATGCTCTTAACCACTGACCCATCTCTCCAGCCCCTCTTTTTAGATTTTTTAATTATGTGTATAAGTCTTTTGCCTGCATGTATATGTTCACCATATATGCCTGGTGCCCATGGATACCCAGAAATCGCACTGGATCCCTGGAACTGGGGTCACAGATGGTTGTGAGCCACCATGTGGGTGCTGGAAATGGTCCATTCTGCAAGAGCAATAAGTGCTTTTAACCACTGCACCAACTTTCCAGCCCCACGCTGGAATTTTTAACTGGCTTGGTCTTGTGCAGTAATGGCAGCTACTGAGTTTACATATACAACAGACATGCCAAGATCAGAAGACAGCATTTCATAGCACTTGTAGGGGAAGGATGATATACATGCCCTATCTGTGACTGGGCAATCTTGGTTGCTTATTCTCACCAGATTGAACAGAAGAGTCTGTGTATTAACAGCTGCCCACTGCAATAAGAAACTTCTCTGACCAAGATAAGGAGCAGTACAAGTCTGGCATGGGAGGGTCCTGGGCATAGGCAAGCTTGTTGGAGAAGGCCGCTTGTTTGTCCCGGCCGCCTGGCTAGCTTAGACCCGAAATAATCACAAAGGGAAACTGTATTAATTAAAACACTGCTTTACCCATTAGCTCTAGCTTTTTATTGGCAAACTCTTACATATTAATTTAACTTATTTCTAGTAATCTGCATATCACCATGAGGTTGTAGCCTACCAGCAAAGTTTCAGCACGTTTATCTTCTTGGTGTCTCTCTCCCCGCCTTCCTTCTCCCAGCGTTCAGTCCAGCTTTCCCTGCCTACCTAAGTTCTGCCCTATCAACAGGCCAAGGCAGTTTCTTTGTTCATTAATGATATTCAAGCATACAGAGGGAAATCCCACATGACAAGCTTAAGCAGGGGACACTTGGGTCCATCACTTGGTACAGGAGGCCTTACAGGTTGAGCGTCTAGAGAAAAATTCCTGGGCAGTCTGTAGCATAGGTGAGCCTGGTTCAGGGAGCTATACTGACTGGTCACCTGGAACAGGAGTCCCTGGTGGCATAGGTCTGTTCTAAGCGGGGCTAAATCAAGATTTTTTTGAAGAGTTATTATTTATGTTTATGTGTATTTATGTGTGTGTTTATGCTACGTGTATGCAAATATCCATGGAGGCCAGAAGAGGGCCTCTGATCCTCTGGAGTTGTAATTACAGGCAATTGTGAGGTAGGTTAAGATGAATTCAGGTTCTCTAGAGCCAGCTCCCCAGCTCCTTAAGTTCCCTTCAAGTAATATAAATGAGCAGTCATCTAATTAAATATCCTTTCTGTGAGTAGAATGATGGAAACATGCTTTACTGCTAAGTAGATTATGGTCTGTGTCACGTTTTTCCAACACACTGAATGTGCCCTCCCTTTTGAGGTGTCCACGGTCTGCAGATGATGAGCGAAAGCATCCTGTCCTCTGTCTTTTCTGTGGAGCCATCCTATGTTCTCAGAACATCTGTTGCCAAGAAATAGTGAATGGGGAAGAGGTTGGAGCTTGCGTTTTTCATGCACTTCATTGTGGCGCTGGAGTCTGCATTTTCCTAAAGTGAGTATAGAGTCGTTTGGAAGCTTGCTAAGAATCCTAGTTGAAAATGTATATCCAAGGCCAGGCGGTGGTGGCGCACGCCTTTATCCCAGCACTTGGGAGGCAGAGGCAGGTGGATGTCTGTGAGTTCGAGGCCAGCCTGGTCTACAAGAGCTAATTCCAGGTCAGGCTCCAAAGCTATAGAGAAACCCTGTCTCGAAAAACAAAACAAAACAACAAAAAAAAAAAGTATATCCAGTCAGCATGCCAGTAGAATAAGTAGTCCTTTAAAAAAAAAAATAGGGTGCTGTTTACATTTATTTCATTGTTAAAAATAAATCTTAAATGGTATAGATTTTGCAGTACTGTGTAATGTTCAGATGTAATGGAAAAGCTTGAAGTCTTAAATTTTACACTTATAAAATATGTATAAATTATTAACTTTAAGCTCTCTTTATCTATCTGTCTACCTAACTAACTAACTATCTAGATTTTCCAAGACATTTCTGTTGAGCTGTGGCTATTCTGGAACTCGCTTTGTAGACCAGGCTGGTCTTGAACTCTTGTAGATCTACCTGCCTCTTTTTCCTGAGTGCAGGCATGAACCATGACATCCAGTCATTTATTTATTTTTGAGACAGTTTTTTTTTAAGATTTATTTATTATGTATACAACATTCTGCCTGTGTATATGCCCGCACGCCAGAAGAGGGCGCCAGAGATGGCTGTGAGCCACCATAAGGTTGCTGGGAATTTAACTCAGGACTTCCCGAAGAGCAGCCAGTGCTGTTAACCGCTGAGCCATCTCTCCAGCCCCAGGTTCTTGATCTATAGAAAAGGCTGACTTGAACTCACAGAGATCCTGCCTCCCGAGTGCCTCTGGCACAAAATTGTCTTTTGAATGTTTTTTATTTTCTTCTTTGAACAGAAGATTCAGAGTAGGACAATAGTGGTAAATATTTATGAAAGAATATAGATTGCCTGAGAGAAATAAAATTCAGAGTTGATTTCTGTGCTTTTTCTTTCCATTCTCTGGGTAAAATTCAATTTTTATTTATATAAACCCAAAATCTTACTAACTGTGAGATATATTATTACTGCTTAAAGACAACCTTTGAAGCAAGAGAAAAGAATGGCATAGAAGCCAAACTCAAACACCTGCTTGCTTCTATAGTACCATAAGTCTACCTGTCCCATTTATGTATTTACCTACCCCAACTTGTCAATTTCATAATTTATCATTGTAGTACTTAAGCATTTCTCTACAGTAAGCTTCCCAAATGCCCTCAAAGTACTATTGGAGACTGTCTGAACCAGAAAATCTTGTAATACTTCCCTGGTTGACAGTACTAGACTAGAGAATGCTTTGTCCTTCCCTGAAGCCCCCTTCTGCATAGGTGGGAAGTTAGAAAAAGGCAGAAACAGCTTCAGCCACAGTTCTCCGGGGTCCTGTGGCTCACTTAGGACAGCCTCCTTTTTTAGTATATCCAGACAGAATTACTGATTTCCCATTTCTCTAGCTCCATGGAACCTTTCCTGTTCCATCAAGAAAAACAGCAGTGTTTGTTTACTTTACTCAGACAAAGCACAGTTTAGTGCCAGGTGGTGATACAGGCCTTTAATCCCAGCACACAGGAGGCAGAGGCAGGGGGATCTCTGAGTTCAAGCTGCAGAGTGAGTTCCAGAGCAGCCAAGGTGACAGAGAAATCTTGTCTCAAAAAACAACCCCCCCCCAGTTTATTGTATTCATTCATGACTGTATTGCCTTCTTATTGGATATTTAATGGATATTGGCCATGTCTTTTCTTTAACTTGCCTTTGATTCAATGTCTGTCTCCTGCACATATGTATCTAACAGGGTTTCTTGCCCTTTGTTAACTCTGATTCAGTGTCTGTCATCTGCACATATGTATCTAACAGGGTTTCCTTCCTTTCTTTTGTCCTTCAGAATCAGAGAATGCAGAGTGGTCCTTGTGGAAGGGAAAGCCAGAGGCTGTGCTTATCCAGCCCCTTACTTGGATGAATATGGAGAAACAGACCCTGGGCTAAAGTAAGATTTTCTTTAATGGAAGATTTTAATTAGTTGTCTTACATTTTATTCACTTTATTAGATGTGTATAGTAATAGTTCTTTAAACATAAAAGCCTGGAACTGGAGTTGCTGAGGTTGTGAGTTACCATCTGGTTGCTGGGAACTGAATCTAGGTCCTTTGACTGGCCCTGTTGTTTGAGACAGGCCCACTGATTATAGGAGGCTGACTGGCTGGTCAGTACAGGAACCTTATTGTCTTCATCTCCTTAGCACTGGATTATGGTCATATGTTATCACACTTAGCTTTTGATGTGGATGCTGGGCCTTGAACTCAGGTCCTCATGTTTGTACAGCAAGCACTTTACTGACTGAGCTAACTCCAAACCTTTTTATTATTATTTTAAAATATCACTCAAAATGAATAGATTCACTGCATAGGGCTTGGGATCTGAAAGGTTGTTGGAGTAAAACAGTTCAAACCCAGCCTGGACACCGTTACAAGATACCTCTTCCTCAAGTGAAAAAAATAAGCAAAGAAGAAATTGTTCACTAAACATTCACAAGATGAATCATAGGGATGATTATAAAACAAAATAGTTCTGAGCAGCTTTTTTAAATTTTAAGGCTTCTTGTACCTAATCTCTGTTGGATCATATGGAGATTTGTTTTTATTGAAACGGCATTCGATCTGTCTTTAAGTTTAAGGGAGAAGATACTGAGTGGTAAAAGTAGTTAGCACTGGTCAGGATGGAAGTCACCTTTAATGCCAGTACACAGGAGGCAAGGGCAGGTGGGTTTCTGTGAATTTAAGGTTAGGTGGACCTGAATAATGAGTTCTAGTCCAGCCAAGGCTACAAAGTGAGAGCCTATCTCAAAAAGCAAAACCAATAGCAACAACACCAAAATAGTTAATAATCGAGGATAATGTTGAGTTGTTCTAGAAAAGTAGAAAAATAGAGAAATTTTTTTTTTTGGTTTTTTTTTTTGTTTTTAAGACAGGGTTTCTCTGTAGTTTTAGAGCCTGTCCTGGAACTCGCTCTGTAGACCAGGCTGGCCTTGAACTCACAAAGATCCGCCTGTCTCTGCCTCCCAAGTGCTGGGATTAAAGGCATGTGCCACCACCGCCCTGCTGAGAATTTTTAAATTAATGATAAACGGTGTAAAACTTGACAAGGACACTTGGTATTCCAGGGGCTGAGATGCCTGCTCCCTCCATCACAGCCCTCAGCAGACCTCAGGGTTCTGGATTAGCAGGCACAGTGTTGCAAACTGTGTAACCCTAGACTAGAACTGTAGCTACTGAAATATTTGTTAAGGCAGGCATAATGACGCACACCTATGTATAGTCTCAGCTACTTGGGAAGGTAAAGCTGAAAGGTTGTTGGAGTAAAACAGTTCAAACCCAGCCTGGACACCGTTACAAGATACCTCTTCCTCAAGTGAAAAAAATAAGCAAAGAAGAAATTGTTCACTAAACATTCACAAGATGAATCATAGGGATGATTATAAAACAAAATAGTTCTGAGCAGCTTTTTTAAATTTTAAGGCTTCTTGTACCTAATCTCCTATGCAAAACCATAAACTGAAACTGGATAAATTTTGAGGACAGAGAGAAAGCTATTAGAACCACCAGACAAGACTAGAGCTATTTCAAATTGGACACCTTCAAAGACACTAAGTAACTTGTTTTAATGAGGTCTCATTGTGTTCATCATATACGTGACCTAATTTTCTAAATAGTCAAGGACTACTTTTCTGCTTCCTTAACTAAGTGTTGTGCCCAATTCTTAGAATCAGTGGTGAAGAGTTGCCCCATTACTAAGCCCTGTCCTGGTGTCTTCAACTGCAGGAATATCTTGGGTGTATATACTGACTTAAGACTATAGAGATATCACGGTTATTTGATTCAAGCTTTGACGTTGTTATTTTTTCCTGAAGGAGGGGAAACCCACTTCATTTATCTCGGGAGCGATATCGGAAGCTGCATTTGGTCTGGCAACAGCACTGCATTATTGAAGAGATTGCTCGGAGCCAGGAGACTAATCAGATGCTATTTGGATTCAACTGGCAGTTACTTTGAGCTCCAACTCTGCCTCAAGACAATCATGAGTGACATCAATAATAAAGACTGATTTAAAATTCCAGAGAAGTTTCTGTGGACGGGAAAGTATTGGAGGGTCTTTTGATCCATATCCAGATTCACATACATTAATAAAATATTCCTTAATGGGATATTGCTTTCAGTTAGTAAACATAAGCTTCAAGGGAAAAAAACAGGACATAGATTAAAAACAGACATAGTTTTGTGTTCTAGAACACTAAAGAAATGCTTGTTCACCCAAGTGTCTATTTCTGCAAATATTTCCAGAAAACTCATTCCCTTTCATAACTGTCCTATTTCATTTCTTATCATCCGCCTGGTAAGTGAAATCACATCAAGCATTTGTGGACGTTTTCACAACTGGTTGACTTCTATACACTTTCGTACTTGGCATTTTCCTAAGTGTGATTCAGCTTGCATTAGATCTCTGACAAGATGCTGGTCACCTGTGCTGGTCTAAAGAGGAACTGAAGAACTATGCAGTATCTTTCACCTGAAAAAGATTTTTAAAATGTAAATAATTTTCTTATTTAAGGAAATATCCTTACTATACCACCTACGGCTTGAGCCAGAAGCAGATCTAAGTCTCTCTATGAACTGAGTGTGAGTGTGCGAATCTGGAAAGCGTCCTTCCAGATAGACCTCGAGAAGAGTCAGGATAATGTGCTCATTGTGCATTCCGTATACAGAAGCCTGTTGTCCTCACCTGGCTCTAGACAGCTCTGTGGAGTCACAGGTGGTCCGTTCTGCTTTCCAAAAGCAGGTTTCTGCAGCAAGATCATGAGAGCTCACGTGAGTGGCCCCATCCTATTTGACTTTCAGAAAACTTTTGGTGTTCTGAAGCAAACTCTTTGTAGAATAAGAATCAGAAATGCCCTGTGAATGGTCATTTAAGCTGAAATTTGAGCAGCCATATTTAAGCCAGTTCTGCGGCCTTCTATGGCTTCTAAGAAACAGATCCTAGATTTGATGCCTGTCTATGTGAAACCTTTTCATAAACTATGGTTTATGACTGATAAAAACAGCCAAAAAAAAAAAAAAGCCTTGTAATCAATCAGGCCTGTGTCCTGTTATAACCTGCTGTAGTTGACCCATCTTGCTTATAACTGATACAGCTCTCGAGTCTGTGCATAACTTCTTGGTTCTTGGTTTTAACCTTTTATATCAAGAAGTTGTGAATTAACTGCAGAGAGAAGAGCAGCTGTTACTTATTTTAGCTTCCGTGATATTGGATAATGTTAGCAGTTGCAAGATATATTTGAAGATTATATTTTCTTTTGCCCTTGGCTGCTGCTGCCATGTATGTGTGCAAGAGTATTTCTACCATCTCTGTCGAGTGAAGGCAAGAAAATGAAAAGAAAATTTTGCTGAGTGATGCACATTTGGGGCTAGATTTATTGCCCATTTTATGGAAAAGTGTATTTTGCAGTAAGGAATTGGTGTGAGCAGGCACCAGAATCACAATCATGATTTCCTACTTAGATAATTACTATTCAGATGAAACCAGGAACTAGATACAACTATAATATATAGTTCACAGCAATTATGGGAGACGAAGATCAGAAAATTCAGTGTTTCGCTTGTGTGATTTGCCAATATGATTAAGTGATTTGAACATTGCCCTTTGTTTTTTATATAATTTTTTGAAGGGATTGTTTAGTTCTGAAATCTGGACTAGAACAGGCAACAGAAGATGCTCATTTCCGCCTTTGTCTTCTGGCCCCCATTTGGCAAGGATAAAGACTTTATTTTTAGCCTTCTTAGATTCAATTTGTAAACCGCGGAGCCAAGCTATCAAGCTGCAGGAGAACTAGCAGGCACTGGCCAGCCGACCTTTACTGCCAAAGAACCTAATTTATCACTGAGTTCTGCACTGGAGGTGAACATATGCCATAGTGCTGCCCAGCCCAAGGGATTTCTAATGATAATATCATGATAAATGATTTAAGTCTGTTTATCAAGTTTACGTAAGCAATCAAGTCACTTTATTTAGTGTAGTATGTGAAAGAATTGGTTCAGAAGGATGGCTCCGACTCTTGAGTTTCTAATATTGGTGAGGGGCTGGCAAGGATTTTAATGATACAGTAAAGAAAAACATATATCTGTATAATTAATTTATTATGTTAGTGTATGGGCTGTGAGTTCAACTTTTAGTGGTCATTTGTCATTTCATAACAACTATGCATTTTGGTTCACTGTGATGATGATCTCTATTTAGTGACTGCAACATGTTTATACCACTGATTCAAATTCCATTCATGATGAAGTTAAACAAATGATGCATATATTGATATCTTTTATTGCAAAAATGTAAATTAAAAACTTGTATAATGTTCTTGTGCTTTTTGAAATAAAATATCTTATATGTGTATATTTAAAAAAAGGGACTTCTCATGTTTGGGGATTTGGGTTTGAAGTATAAAAATCTTACCTAGAAAGGAGCTCTAGTTAAAAGTATGTCAACTCAGCATGTTTGCTTGTTTGTTTGTTTTAGGCAGAGTCACTGTGTCTTGAAGCTGGGCTCAAACTTATGACGTAGCTGAGGCTGGCCTTGAACTCCTGATCCTTTTGCCTCCACCTCCCAAGTATTGGAATTATATAGGCATATGCCACCATATCCGTGTTAAATTTTTTTCAAGGCACAAATTTTTAGGGTTAATGGGTCTTCAAACTTTTTCACTGTATATTCCATCACCACATATAGATTTATACATGATTTTGTTTTGCCTTTTTTGAGACAGTTTCTCTATGTAGCCCATCCTGCCTCTGCTTCCCAAGTGCTACCACTGCCTGGCCATAATAATTTTCATGTATTACTTACATATGTTAAGAACATTTTATAGCATAGCACAAAAACAGAAGTCATCAGTTTACCCCATTATAATCAAACTCTCCAAGGCATAAAATAAATTCTCAAAGCTGCAAGAGAAAAGAAACAAGCAGAAGAGCGTCTCGGTTTACACCAACCTTCTCAGCAGAAATCTTGCAAGCAAAGAGAAAGTGGCATAAGATGAACCCTGTATTGACAGAAAAAACAATCAAGAATACGATACCTAGTAAAACTATCCTTCAGGACTGAAAGAGAAAAAGACATTTCCAAATAAAAACTAAGAGAATATATCTCTACCAGAGCTGTCCTACAAGAAATGCTAAAGGGGACTCATGGGACAGAAAAACTTTGGGGATGAGAGTATGGCTCAGGTAAACATCTTGCCTAGTATGTGCAAACCCTAGATTTGGCTGATTGCTAGCATCAAAAAAGGAAAAAACTATTAACTCACAGGCAAGAGTGACTGTACAGATAAATTCAGAATGTTCTAATTGTGTGAAACATAAGATTAAAAAAATAACCTACAAGCCGAGTGAGTGGTTTGTGCCTGGCAGCCCCAACTACTCAGGAGTGTGAGGCAGGAGGATTACTTGACCCTAGAAGTTTGGGGACCAGCCTGAACAACATAGCCATATTTCTGAAAAGAATAACATTAAGTGTTAAGAAATAATGTCTTTAGTTCAGGCACACTGTCTCAGTAGGTGGACCAGCCCCTCACGGTCCTAACTTCCTAACTCATCTTCTCCCACCTTCTGCTCTTCACCTGCACCTTGGGGGCTCAATCCATTGCTCTGATGTGAATGTGGGTCTCTGTCTCTATCTCCATCCATCGGATGAAATTTCTATAATGGTAATCAAGATAATCATCAATGTG